>PVJL010013065.1:0-33981 GCA_004026885.1 Lyroderma lyra | reverse complement strand
GGAATATAAAACTGAAAGCAAAGAAAAAAGAAATGAACAAACAAATAACCCATGGACACAATCGATAATTTAATGTTTATATGGGGACGAGTGGGTTAGGGAGGGGAGAAAGGGGAGGGGGTGGGAGAGGAAGGGGGGAAGCTAAATATAAGGTGATGGAAAGAGAAGTCACAATAGGTGGTGAACTTATTATACATCAAGTTGACAATGCACTGTAGAATTGTATGCCTGAAACCTATGTAATCCTTGCTAACAGATGTCACCCCAATAAGTCTAACAATAAAAATGAATTAAAAAAAAAAAAAAAAGAAAAAGAAAAACACCTCACTGACGGAACTGGGGGGAGAAAATTTCAGAGAAAAATGCATAGAAGGAATTTTCAGTTTATTTTAAGATTTTCAGGATGAGAAAAAAGTATGCAAGCAGGGAAATATAACCTTGTTCAGAAAATACGAATAATGCTGTAACTGAAACACATGGAAAAGAAAATAGGTAGGATAAAAAAAATGGAAAGCTTGATAAACATCTAGTTTAAAAGTTTAAAATTTATCTAGCAAGCAACAAGCAGGAAAGTACTGTAACTACCTTAATGACAATACAGAGGATAGGCTAGGAAGGTGAAAAACTGGAAAAAAATAAGAAAATTATTTCAATATTTCAAACAAGGAATTATCAGGGTTTAAACAAAAGCTATAGCAGGGAAGATGAAGAGAAATACATGGATTTTTAGAGATATGTGGGAAAATGAACTTACAGGTCCTAATTAAAAATTGAATGAAAACATTAAGGAAGAAGTGGGTTTACAGCAGTCCTGCTCCGCGCATGGGGAATATGACCAAGCCTGAAGAAGTGAAGCATAAGCAGGAAAATATGTTTTTAAAATGTTGAGTTTGCGTTGCTCATCACATAACTTGAAAAGGTGCTCAGCAAGCAGCTAAAGACAAATCTAGCACTTAAGAGATGGAAACTTAGGAGTTAACTAGACATCTCATCCATGGAACTAGAGGAGATCTTCCAGGAATAGTATACTGAGAGAAAAGAAAATGAATCAGGTCCTGAATCACTGAAGACAGCAGGGACTTGGAAGGGGAGCCCTCAGAAATGACAGAGAAAGAATGCTAAGAAAGGGAGGGAAAATATGGTCCACTTGGAATTAATTTTTGTAAACTATATGATGCTTAGATTGAGGGATTGAGGTTCAGTTTTTTAGCCTATCGAGGTTGAATTACTCCAGCATCATTTGCTGAGAAGACTCTCTCCCTTACATTAAATTGCCTTACAATCTTTGTCCAAAAAAAAGGGAGGTGGGGTGGGGGGAGAAATTGAATTTTAGGAAAGCCAAGTAAACATAATTTCCTAATTTCAGAAGTTGTCTACTATGTTAACAATCAGGTAAGTAACAGTCTAAAAGTGGTCACTAGCTACAAATTTAGGAAGTTATGAGTCACAGCAATGAAAGCAGCGTCAGTGATATGATGGAGGCAAGATCATGACTTGAAAAATGACTGGAAAGAGAGGGAGCCAAGACAATAATAGTAGCCTTCCATAAGTAAAAGCATATCATTAAAAAGATCGGATATTAAATGGCAGATGAAGATGTACATTGGGTAATCAAGAGTGTCTTCCAGATCCAGACATAGTTATAGGCAAAGGAAAGATACCAAAAGAAAATACTATTAAAAAGTTAAAGATATATGAAAGCAAAGACACAAACAATTGCCATGGTGTAAGATCCAAGAACACATTTCTCAGCTCTGTTATGTCGTTTATATTTCAATATACTATTTGTATGATAACATTCTATTATATCAACCTGTATTAGGTATTCTGTTTGTTTCTTCTCTATTTACCTTGTTTTCCCAAGGTTGACTAAGATCATCAAAGTAATTTATTATTACATGACCTTAATTTCCCAGAATTCCATACTTGGTACCACATTCATATAAATGCTTAATGTTTTCTGAATGAAAATGATTAACAAACACATGAAGCAGTTGTCCAGTCCTTTGAGGGGTAGGCATAAGAAGGAGATGAAACCAATGAAAATACTACATAACACAGACATAGAAAGGCAAAAACCTTTAACTTATTGACAAGCTTTAAGTCATAGAAGTGAAGGGATACATTAGACAGCAATACTAATAATAGTACCAATTCTGCCACCTGTTAAATATCTGACCTTTAACACATCACTTCTTTGACTCTCAGTTGTGAGGATTAATTTATATAACGTGAGGGAATACACTATACAAACTGTAGAGACACATACATATGTTCAAACTGGGATATTTATAAGCTTTTTTCCTCAAGTAATACTAGTTCTTGCTCATATAAAATAGCTGGCTCGTCAGAAAAATAACCATATTTCCAAAGGCAATTAAAATTGCCATTAAATAGCAAAACATTCACAAGATGTACTAGAAATACAAGACAAATAGCTTCCTAATAGAATAACTTCCCTCAGTCCTTACAATCAGCAAATCTAACCCTAACTAGGAAAGAATAAATTTTTAAGATGTTATATGTATTTTTCTCCCACAATGTCATCACAAATAAATTCACCGACTGCATAAACTATGATTTAACAATAAATTAAAATCTATGTCACCATAAAATATATTCATATATGGAAAGATATATATAAAATAGTATTTCAAATATATAAAATTTAGAAATAAAATCCCATTGAACAATCACTAGTATCCAAATAAGAGGTTTTTTCTCTTTAGTATATAATACCAACCTTAGTTCCTTTCACTAAATTCTGAATAGGCTGAAGAAGTGTCTCAACCACCGTGTTGTTACACAAGCATTCGATCGCACATTCTTTTTGATCACAGAGTATCCATAGAACTTCAGTCACCATGCTTACAGGAGAGTAATTCTCTGTAAAGCAACAAGTATTTTTTTTAATTAAAACTTACAACATAAAGTGCTTAATAAGACATCTTTTATTTATGGGTTAGCTACTGCTGTTCCAAAAAGTTCAACACCAAGGTTAAATAATTTAAAAAATCACACCACTCAATGCCCGAAGGATGATGTATTACCAACTTATAACCTGATTTATAACCTGAAACTTAAGAAGCTATCAATTAGTTTAACGTATCTTCAAGTTAATAAAATGTGAATAAATGAAAAATAGGAATGCCAAAAAATAACACTAAGATCATTTGCTGTTTGACATTAAATCACTGCTTGACAATGAGAATGTGGTCTGAAGCAAATTTACTTTTCTTCCCCTAGCAAATACTTACTTTCACTTTTATTATCATATATAGTATTCTTTTTCTTAAAAAGTGTATCAGGTGTTGATCCTGGTAGAAAATTAGAGTCACTAAAACAAAATAGCCAAAAAGAAGGCAGAGGAGAAACTTTCGTGTAGGCTAGTATACTCTTGTGATACCATAACACCAGTGAAATGAATAAGTATCTTTTAGATTTTCTTTCAAAATATACACAGGAAGACACAAATATACATAAATGTAACAACAGGAATGGTCATTAAAATAAATATATTTTTAGTTTAATAAATTAATGTATTTTCAGATTATTTGACCTAATATACTCAAAAGACAGTGTTTTACATGAAAAAAACTAAGGAACCTAAGGCTAGCAATGTAAGGTTGTCCTAGTAACATACAAAATTAAAATAACACCAAAGCTCTAACTTCATTTTTTAATATTCAATAACTCCATGAACACATTAAGGCTTTAAGTCAATATTGGACAAAAAGAAAATGGAAAAGGAAAGTTAAGTGATTTTTTTCAACCAACTTCAGATGAGAAACTCTGTTTGCAATAAGAAATATTATTGATGACCATATGATCATTCATTTATTCATCCAACTATCTACTATTGTTGAGTGCCAAACACCGTGCTAGGCACTGTAGATAGAAGTGCATATGACAAAAAACAGTCCACTAGATGGTAAACCAAGAATTAACAGGTACTTTTAACAACGAAGGAAAATTTTTATCATAACGGAAGCACAGTATGTTGCAGGGGAACCTAACCTAGTATTTTATACATGTAAATGCTATAAAGGCAGAAAGTCTGAGAGCCATACAGTCATAAGCTGTATGGATAAAACCTACCAATTGATAGAAGTATTATTATACCACTACCATAAGGCCCAAACAATTCTTTTCTATGACTCACGAGTTCTTCTCAGATTCTGTGCCAGCATTTCTAGAGTAACTTTCAAGTTTAGGACACTATGAGCCTATAGATTATGGGGGTGTTTTGTCAGAGTGTTTCACTCTGAAAACGTTCATTGATATCTAAAGAAATAATTATGTTATCTTTTAAATATTAAACACTAATAGGTATTTTACTGAAAAACATGAAGTTTTTTGTTTTTGTTTCTGTTTTTGGTGGGGGTTGGTGCTTTACTCTTTAAGAAGAGAAGATCCTAAAGTTTTGGATGTGAGATGAAACAAGCAAGCTGATCAAAACATCCAGAAAAATATAAAGAATAGAAAATAGAAAGAAAGAATATATTAGTAGCCATCAATCTTCCATTAACAGAATTTCTTAAGAACATCTTAATTTTAATAAAGAACATTAAAATTCTCAGCAAAATTGATTCTAAATAAAAAGGCAGTATATGAGAAACATCTTAAAACATCAATGAACAAATTTAAATTTCACGGTTTACTTCCAGGACCAATGTAATTTGTTATGAATAACACTGCATTTCACAAAACCTCTCTAACTAAACTAGGTCAGTACTGAAAACATCTAGACAATAGAATGATTAATTATTTTTAGATGTTTTCTATTTTTCTATTTAAAATTAAAAAAAAAGAATTACCGAAATGTCCAGCTGATGTCATCTTTGGACAACTTGGTGAATAATAGATAAGTTGGGTAAACAGAACCAGAAGATCTGTAAGGGATATTGACTCTTCAAAAGGGAAAAAGAAAAAAGTTATTGTCTAGCATATAAGATTTATAACTTAGAAACATTTAATAGCTTCCATCCTCCTATTCTGAGCTTTCACACAGACTGGTACAATCAGGGAGAAGGGGGCTATAGTCCAAGGCAGCAGGCTCCAAAAGAACGAATTAGAGTGAATTAAAAGGTGGTAAGGCAAGTGATGCAGTAGGTGCTATGTGAAAGTGCAGTTTCACCATTTATGTTGGACCAATCACTTAATAAAAACGTACCTACCATAGGAAGATCTATGAATCTAATCATGACTGCTTGATTTTATGTAGTTAGGAGCAACACAAATCAGCCTAAAGTGCTGATTCAGCTAATTTATCTATACAGCATTGTAGAAACGACATCAGAACTTTTTCTGGGCCAGTAACTATTTTAGACTCTGTGGCCAGTTTCTGTGATAAATAATTCTGATACTGTAGTACCACAGTAGCCATAGATGATGATATGCAAATGAACAACACTGGCTATTTTCCAATAAAACGTTACGTACACCAAAACTGATATTTATATATTTTTCACATCACAAAATATTCTTTTATTTTCCAATAATTTAAGAACATAAAGTCCATTCCTACCTCATGAGCCACACAAAACACTGTACCAGATTCAGCCCTGGCCTATCGTTTACCAACTTCTGTTATAGAATCTTCACATAAAAAGATTTTGGTGAAAGCACATGTGAAACTTAAAGGTAATTGCTGACCTATGATAATACAGTAAAACAGATCTCTCAAGACTTGAATTTAGAGATGACCTGCAATGTTTGATAGGTTAAAATGTACATGTTAAAAGTCAATATAATGTGCTAAATTGCAGATGACAGACATACAAACCTCAGTTGAACCACTGCAATAACATCACAAGTATACACTAATCTTTCTACTTCTGTAAAGTTTAACAACATCCTATAAAATGTCAGCTCTTTTCTTGAAAGTCAGTTTTCTACTGCCCATTATGCCTAGTATTACGCTACCATGGGAAATACATAAAACAGTTCCTTTTCTCAAGGACCTCATTATCAGCCTAAGTAAAAAGAAAACATTTAGGTAAATAAAACAATTAGAAAATGGTACAAAGAAGTGTTCAAAATGAAGTTACTCTGTACCAGGATTGGCAAATTATAACCATTATGGTCTAATACTGTATGGCTCAAAAGCTAAAATTTTTTTAAAAATTTTTAAAGATACGTAAAATGTGTCAAATGTCCCCGAAGCCATGCCCAGATACAATGATCTACTAGGAAGACTCACAGGATTCAACATAAAGCCGTGACTTCCAGCTATGACTATTGTACAACAAAAGGATACAGAGCAAAATCAAAAGGAAAAATGTGCATAGAGTGAAGTGTAGAGCAAACCAGGTGCTAGCTTCCAAGGGCCTTTCTCAGTGGACCCACAGGGAATACACTTAATCCCTCCAGCAACAAGTTGTGACAACATGTGAAATGTTGCCTAACAAGGAAGCTCAAAAGAAACTCAGTGCCCAAGGTTTTTTCTGGGGGTTGATCACATAAGCACCCTTTGCCTAAGATATACCAGAACTCAAAACTCCGAGACTCCACATTGTATATACAAACAGTTTAGGCACAGTGAACCACCCCTATCAGTTTTGGGAATTGTGAGATATCCAAGCCAAGGTCCACAACTGCAAGCAGGATTTTCTAAGGATAGCAATCTCAGGCATGCTGTGGTAACTCATTTTTGGCACACATAAGCATATGTGCACGCGTGCACATATGTACACATGCACACAGAATATGCAATAGAGACAGTAAATGGCCCACAAAACCCAAAGTATTTACTATCTGGCACACTACCGAACAATTTTGCTGATCTCCATACTATATCCTATAGACTTAAAATTTTAAGAGAAGAAAGGAAGATAACAGCACATGCTAAAGTTTGATGGGGAAAACTTTAAAAATGGACTTATGGTAACAATAACATAGTAAAACATCAAATGGCACAGGGCTTTGCAGTTTTTAAATCAGTATTTCTCAAACCTCATGTTTGTGATCATCACAAAAATTCTGTGATCCCAGCATCATTGATATCATTATTCTATTTTTACAGATAAAGAAAATGAAACAACAATTAAATGATTTGCCCAAAAAAGCACAGCTAGTTTATAGGGAACCACTACTTAAATGAGGTTTCAAGTTCTAACCCAAACCCAGACCTGGATCACTCAGTATTTCTAGGATTTTGAAAGGCAGAGAGAAGTAAGGTAAGAGTTAAAAACTAGAAGACTAGAAAAAAACTACACGTGAAGGAAAAGGCACATACTGAAAAAGAAAAATAACGTAACATTTCAAAGTGTACAAGCCATCAATAGACTAAAAGGTATGTCGTTAAGCACCAAAGAAGAGACCATGTAAAATCTCCAAGTCCTAATAATCCACAGTACATAAATCTTACCATATCTGAACATATCCATTTATCTTAATTGTACATACCTTCTCTATTCTTCAGCTTTATGGGAAATAGCTTTCTGCCTTGTGTATAGATCAATAATCTTCCCAAAAGGCATAGTGAATGGATGAAATAAATATATTGTAATTCTTTCCCTGAGTAGTAGAAAGTTTTCTGTTTGTTCCCTTAAGAGAGAAGCAAACAATTACATTTATTTTAATGCCATTATATTTTATAGTACCCGTCTTCGTTCCCTTCTGAACATTACACAAGTTTATAGCCTATAATGAAGATACTTGGTGCAAATTTTAAAAAAATAATTATTTTCCTTACTGTTTCTTAAGATCCTTTAGCATCTAAATCTCTGAGGGTTGGGGTGATCATTCGTTATAAAATTTAACACTCAGAAAAATATTACATGCATACAGTGTCATTCTAAAACAAATAGCCTGAGATTGTCAGAATTATCATTTGTCTAGAGAGACTTCAAGAATAAGTTAAGGGAGAGAGTAAAACAATAGAAAACATTTGTTAGTATTTAATTTTACCAATTAAAATTCAATGCTACAAAAGTTCGTATTTACAACCATGTTAGCAAATGAAATTCAAATCTCTAAAAGACAGAAACCTTCTAATACATATCATTCATTCACCATTCATCCATACATTCAAGAGCTATTGAGTATCTGTTTTATACAAGAACCTGAACTATTTTCTGTTGTCAAAAACCAGTAAGAAGCTTGAAATTGAGCTTCTAATTCAGAGTATGACACACAATCTAGTACAGACAGAGAATGGGGAAGATAAGTGGGAGACAGAAGAGGCAAAAGAGCATAAGGGCAGAACATGGAAAACTTAACTGCAGAAGGAATATAGGCCTTATAATACAGTATATTGGGACAATATTAAGCGTTTTCAAGCAGGAGAGTAACAATCTAATATGCATGTATAAAACAGACTCCAATGGTAGCATAAAAGGTGAATGGAAGAAGGTCAAGGCCTGAAATAAGACTCATCAAAAAAAAGTCAAACAAAAGCATCAGTAGAAA
Source organism: Lyroderma lyra (assembly GCA_004026885.1). NCBI lineage: Eukaryota > Metazoa > Chordata > Mammalia > Chiroptera > Megadermatidae > Lyroderma > Lyroderma lyra. The sequence goes on along the minus strand of PVJL010013065.1, from coordinate 25,569 downwards.
GAATGAAGAGCAGAATAGAAGCCTCATTTCTGCAGTTGAAAAGAGGTGGGGGAAAATGGGGCCTAGGTGTACACAGAATCCTTAGAAGATTCTTCTCTGAAGGAAAGCAGGGAGGTAAGGCACAAGTGAACTTGCTCAGTTTGTCTATATGAAAGCTATACAGGCAGGTAGAGGATGCAGAAGGTACCAATATAAAGGGACACAGCAACAAGTGAAGCAACCTCCTCGTTCTAAAACAAAAACAGGAACAGAACCAGGAACAGACAAAAAGATCCATCTGGAACAGAAAGAAACCTCCTCATTCACTGTAGCCCAAAGAATCGGGGATACCGAAAAGGGCAAGGCACATAAACGTGCACCTGTGCGCACAGAAGCAGGACACCGGGGAATTCGTACCTGGAAAGGGCCGTGTTACTGATGACGTAAGTCTCCCTGAGGGGAAAGTGGGCAGGAGCAAGGAAGGGGCTTGATGAGACTGGTGAAGGCTGGCAACAGCTATTACGAAACACTGAAGAAAGGACGTTTAAGAGCAACAGAGAGAGCAACGGAGGTTAGAAAAACGTATGTGTGCACTATCAATCCACGTCACCAGGGCTCTCGGCTCAATTTCCTGAGGCCCAGAGAAGACGGAAGGTCGAACTGATCTGAAGCTGGACAACTGCAGGCAGAGATCTCTGAAATAAAAGGGCAAAAATTTGGAGAGAAACGGTAGAAGAATGCAGTGAAACACCCTGAGGAGAAAGGGAAGAAAGAAAAGCCATGAAGGGCCAGAAGAGCAATAAAGGGAAAAAAGAAAAAAATGGAAAAAGCTAAATGAAAACATTTTAAATAAAAACAATTTGCAAATGAGAGAGGTCTGCATAAACTTATCTATCCTTTTCCTTTTTGTGTTTTCTACCTTTTAAAGAATAAATTCTGGTTTCTGTACTTTCACCTCCACTACGAAACACTAGCTTTTGAAACCATTAAACATTGGTCTTGAACCATTTCTCTTGCTTGAATTCGATGAAGAAATTACCCAAGGATAAAGAAAGTAAGGTATCTTCATATTCTCAGAGAGCTTACTATTTGCTTACGGAGCCAACATAAAATAAAATAAAAGAATGATAAATACCCAATTCTTATGACAGGCTGTATGATATAAGCAAAAAAATAATAAGAATTCCCAATAGGCAGAAAATCCTTCTTGAAAAATTTAAAATAAAGTGTATTGTTCCACAATAAATAAGACATACATTAGTGTAGGGGATTATGGATCAGGGCAGAAGGATTAGTGTAGGGGATTATGGATCAGGAATAACAAAATGTACAGGCACTGGTATACAGAAGAATGCGACAGTAAGATTCACTTTAATCAATAACCAGAAGTGAGACTGGAAAGAGAGATTAGGACCAGATTATGAAACACCTAGGCTAGTTTTGCTCAGAGTGAGGATAAGCAGAGAAGAATCACGAAGTGGGGTGGGTGCCCAATAATAAAGTAGTATCTTGTAGAAATTTTCCTCCCACTATAATAAAATGCATAAGTGATAATTAAATGACTGATATACTAGAGGAAAAAGTGAAAAGCATATTATTGTAGTAAAACAAACTGTGGCACACTCTCTAGGATGAATTGAAAAACTACATTCAGTATGATCATACATTATTTTCAAATATAGATCTGTTATAAAACACCATCATTACGGCGTATCTTAAATTTGTAATAATATTCACATTAATTACCAAAAGCTACCCAATTTATCATACTACTAAAAAAATAAGCTATTACTAAGCTATTTTATTAATAAAATGTATCATTTTTAAAGCATATAATAGAGAAAACTATACTTACCACAATGTTTTGAATGTCCCAAAATCTCATCAGGTTTCATGTTCTCACATAACTCGAAGTACTGAACACATTGCTGAACTGCTGTAGTTATCTAAAAAATAGTAACTTATTCATTATAAAAATTTGCAGTCTACAAATCCAAGTATTAAAAGAAATTAGTCAAGGCTGTACAAATACGCTGAAAAAGTACTTCGGACTATTTAGAACAGTACCTTTCCAGGCCCTTGAAGCTCAGTCTTCCCAATTACATTGTAACTGTGGTATATTCTAAGAAACACTGAAAATATTTATAGTTCAACAAATAAAATACTGTTATAATGTTGGTTTCAAAGGACAAACACAGACATATACTTCGTTTTTTATAGTTAAAGATACAAAAATTCTGTGGCCATGACTTTAAAACCTCTTGTCGATATCCTCAGTTCCCTTGTCTTGGAGCCTTTTCTTCCTACCTAGACAATAAAGTACGAACTATTATCAAGCCTTCATTTCTATCTGAGATAGCAGAATTACTAAAAACTGATACAGAAAAATCTCATAATTTAGAGAACAACAAAGAGAAAGCTCCGACCTCTACTGTACCCAGTGACTCCCCTACAGCTCTCCATATTACCTCCTTCTCCTGTGCTCCACAAGCAGAATTCAATTTTTCTCCCCTTTTCACCACATGTACCAATTTCAGTATGCCCTCTCATTCTAATGCGCAAAGCAGAAGCCAATAGTGAGGTAAGTAATGATAATTGTTAGATTTGGTAATAAGGAAAATTGTTGGTGGCCTTAAAAAGATCAGTTTCAGGGGAGTTTGGGGAATAAAATCAGACTATAATAAAAAGAAATGGGAACTGAGAAAGTAAAAGCAGCTTGTGTAATTTTCAATTTCAGGAAGGCTGGCTGTGTAGAAAAGAAAAAAAAAGAGAACAGCTGGTACAGGGTGTCTTGGAGTCAAGACTGAATTCTCTTTCAGGTTCAAAGGACATGATCATGCTGAAGTGTTACGGGAGGAAGCCAGTAGAGACAAAGAATTTGACTGTACAGGAGAGAAAAGACAGTTGTTAGGAAAGTTTACAAGAGGCAGAAGGAGCTAGGATCTAAGTTGAAGGAAAGATTAAGCTTTAGATGAGAAAAAGATGAAGGTTATGTGGATAGAAGCGGGTTCATAATTGTGCTGTCAAGGAATTGGTGTACTTCCTAGGCAGTCTTACCAGTTTTATGCAGAAAAGAGTTACTGTGGCAGACTTCTATAATTTGAAAGGCCTGCAAACAAGGATAGACCCTGCTTGACTAGCACTAAGAACGTGTATTTCAGGAGGGTTCCCACCATTCTGAAACCTGATTAAGTAGGGGTTCACTGTACCCAAACTGTACAATAAGGTTTATGGTGAACACCTTCTTTCCTTCTGGGAATCTGGAATTTCGGTTTATGCTAGGTAGAGGATTCCTATGTGAGCAATCCCCAGTTTAAAAAATAAGCAGTCTTTATGGAGCTTCCCTGGTAGACAGTTCACATGAGCTGTCACAATTTGATGCTGGAGGAATTAAGTGGAGTCTACTAGGAAAAAAAATTACAAGTTTATGTTTGGTATCCTCCAGACTTCACCAAATGTCCCTTTTCCCTATACCAATTTTGCTTTGTATCCTTTTTCTGTTATAAATCATAGCTGGAATTATGACTTCATGCTAAGTCCTATGAGTCCTCTGAGAAAATCATAAAATCTAGGGGTGGTGGTCTTGGGGACACCCTCCCACATATCTATGTCTCCTCTAAATCAAACTTTAGAGATTCAGATCAATAATATAAATCTGAATCTTAAACTAGATATGACTAAATCTACAGTCATTATATAACTTTGCCAGTTCTATTTGTCTACTACTGTGTGCACAGCTGCCCAAGGGGAATACTTCGAAGGTGACTGTAGTGATGCTCAGCAATGAAGTATTTAGCACTTTTTCTAGGATGAGTTTGCAAAATTAACTGTTCAACCTTGTAAATGCAAATCTCCTAAATTTGACACTATATAAAAACTTTTTATGATTTGAATTTCTTATTCCTCTTATCCTCAGCTGTCCCCCTCTCTAGCCACACACACACACACACACACACACACACACATACACACACAAATACAGAAATACATCTGCCTGTGTAAAATTCAGTCACCAGAAGCCAATTCCACATCTAACCAGTCCAAAGACCAATTGATCAAAAGCAAATTCTGTGAAAATCTCACCAATCAAAACATACCAGTTAGAACTGAAACACTCAAAACTGACATTTACAACAAACTCAACACTGTCAACTTGCAAAAAGGAAGGAGCTGAAGATTTCCTTTAAAATGGTCTTTTCTATTTTTATGGAATTATGCCCTGCCCCATGCATGAATTAAACAAACTGAAGTAAACTGACACATCATAATTTAAAGCATCTAAGAAATGGCAAACACCTTTATCCACTTAATATTAGCTTTCAGAGAACTGATTTTCAAGAATTTCTTTAATACTAATTCACATTTCTCTTAGCAATCTATATCCAATCATATGAAACGTGCAATTTCCAAACACACTATGTGTTTTCCAATCCCTAAGCTTTTAAACATACTATTCCATTATCCTGAAATATTTCCCTACTAATACCTCAAGCACACCCCCTCTTTTTCAGAAAAATACCTAGTCATTAATAATAAAAATTTCCCCACGATCCTGAGAAAAGAATAATTTGTTCTATATATAAAGATTAATACAACACTGATTTTAATCTACTCTATAAGTCTATGATAAACCTGTATAACCATGGTAATAGGTATCCAGTAGAACAAGTTTAAAATTTTGTAAATCAATATATGTCAACAGATCTCAGTGAACATACTTCTGAAAGCCAAGCGATCAGGGTTAGCCCATTGCTTCTGAAAATCGGCCAACAAAAGACACACTCCAGGAAACATCTGCAAAAGCCATTTAGTCAGCAACAATCTCGCCTGAGTTGCCATTCTTCCACAACTGGCTGAGCTCACTCTCCCCTCAGAAGGCCGATCAATCCCTGAGTTCCCAGTTTTTCCCAAAACCCTGTAAGATTAACACTGTGCTTTGCCTAACTTAACTAAGCAGTACATTCAGTTTTATGCACTGTTGCAGATATTGAACAGTAATCTTAATCCTTGACAATTCTGGAGTTTCCATTAGGATCACCTTGAATACTCTGACTTGGCAGCATTCAGTGGGATCTTCAGCCAAAGGAGAGTGTTGTTCACTGGGCCCCCTTAAGACCCAAACTCTGATGGTCCTTAGATCTACCAACAGGAGTCTGTACCAACAACAATTTGGGCTCTGACGGCTTTTGAGTTTCCACTGCTAAATTTATTGTTAGCCTATGATCTATAATGAAATTTGTACAAATTTGTATAAATAACCTTTTGTTTTAGAGGGGTGCCATTTGGTAAACATGTTTGCTGTTAACCTGTTTATTCTTCTGTGTTTGTTTTGCTTTGCTATTTGTATAGAGTCCTAATTCCTGTTTTATTCTGCTTTATCTTGTGTCTACTGAATATATAAAGGAATTGTTTCATAAGGAATTTGTCCAAGCCAACACACCAATCACATAAGCCAGCCTTGAGATTACCAGCCACCAGCAACAAATTCATACAAAGGCAACTGGTCAAATTGCCCTGGGATTCCTATAAAAATTTCATGAGGATACTCCCTGACTTACCAATACATAAACGAGAAAAGACAATGATTGTCCTTTCACTGATCATATAGCCCCCTCCCAGCTTCTGCTTGGTCAGAACCTGAGACACCATTCATAAGCACACAGTTTTGTCCAAAAATAAACTGATCTGTTTCATGTTTGTTATGAGTCTCTCTAAGTGAAAACTGCAACCTCCTCCTGACAGAACTACTTTCTACATTAACTTATTCTTACAACCTTAATTCTTACACATGACTTGGTAAAAAGCAACAAAAAAGGCCTTAGAACACCAATTGCTACTATGGAGAAATTCTGACATGAAAAAAATAAATACACTTAAGAGAAACTAAAGAATTAGAAGACAAAAGAATAAAGATTAGTCAGCTCCTTTAAACTGAGAATCCACAACCCATCTCCAAAATAATCTCTCTCAAAAACACTTCAGTTAACTTCCATTCAAACTTTCAGAAACCCATGCTCCTTGCACCCATTTCTACCCAGCTTTATCTTCACAACCCACTCACACCCACTTCTCTTGCTTCTACTCCTTTCCCTCATTCTTAAGTGTACCACCTTTCATTTGAACAAAGGTACAATCTCAGTAGAGAAACAATCATATTACATAACATCTCCTTTAAATTATAGGAGCAGAAAGCAGTTCTAGAGTTGGTAAATTTAAACATTAACAAGTCAAGTTGAGAGTATAAAGAATGATTTATACCCTCAGGAAGGCAGAGAGAAACTTGCTGAATTGTAAAATTCAGAATGTAATTAGATATTTATTCTCCTGCACTATCAATATATAATGAAATGGGGGGAAGGGTTAAAAACACACTAGGGTAGGGAAAATGTATGGTAGGAATAACACTATGGTAGGAAAAACCAAGGGAGAATTGAAATAGCTGTCAGTATTTTTTTAATGACTTTGAAAGAGCGAAAAAAAAAAAAAAATAGAAAATGTACTACATTAAGCCATTTCAGAAGCCATTCCCTTAAGCGTAGATTGAGCAAAGATTCAAGTAGTGAAAAATAAAAGGTTAAATATTTATGCTGATAGCCAAAATGCTTTTCAACTAGTTCATAACTTTGCAATGCTATGGAAATAAAGCTCTCAACTCTTTCAGGTATCTCTTTTAAAAACTGACAGCATGTACACATAAATTATTTGTTGTTCTCAGCTTCCCTAATTATATTTCAAGTTTTCAGTAGACACATATAGCTAGTGATTCCCCTATTGGACAATGTAGATAATCCATTGTTGCAGAAAATGTTATCAGACAGCACTGAAGAGATGCTAGAGGAAATGTTGTAGCAGGTCACCATGCTAAATAGGTTGCTATGACTAAAATCCTTATGAGAAGATCTCTTACAGAACAAAAAACAAATCTATGGAGTGGTACAACGTTTGCACTATAGATGCACAAAATCTGATCATCAATTCTGAAAAGAAAATGGGAACAAATAGATCTTACATCCATTTCTACCCATGTTTCTTTTCAAATGTTGGGCCAAGTTCACTTTAAAATGTGTGTGTGTGTGTGTGTGTGTGTGTGTGTGTATCTCATAAATAATCTTTTGATATTTTCTAATTTAGAAAATATTTTTTTGGGGGGATGGGGGTAGTTCCCTGGCTGGGATCGAATCCAGGCCATGGTGTTGAGAGCGCCAAAGCCTACCCACTACACCACCAGGGAACTCCCTTAGAAAATCTTTTTTGAGAGAAATAAAGTTTAAGTTGAAATCTTATGCAGGTTTGACCCACTATATACATGAAATAAAATATGTGGTCAAGTTAATAAAATATCGAAGTTGTTTATAATAAGGTAACTATTTGTAGGCTAAAAACTGATTTTGGCATAATTAACTTCAAGGAAGGAACAGATATTAAGAGTTAATCTATTAAAAAAAATTTTGTTATACTTCTACTGGGGCTTTTGTGATACCAACTGCGAGTTATTTGTATGCCAAACCATGGGGAAAAAATAATCTTGTTCTTTGTTTTTTCTCATTTCTCTATTCTAACAAATGTATGCTCATACGGTAACAACATTTTTTACTTAAAATGAGAATGGCAGAGAAATGAGATGTGGAAAGGCTTTATCTCAATTCAGTTTGTCCAACAATTTTTAAGCACCCATTATTTTTACAATATAAATTCCATTTCTTTTATTCAGTATCTCTACCTTCTCATTTCTGAAGCTCAATTCTTTTATTCTCAAACACAAAACAATTATTGTCCTCCTTCTTTCATTTTATGCTCTACTGCATTTACCCAACAATTCACAATTCCAGGTATCCTTCCCTTCACTTAACTTCTAAACTCAAGATTCTATTTAACATAAATAATATTCATATCATCTCAAAGTCATATTAGCATTATTGTTTAATATTTAATAAATTTCACATATTTCATGTTTGCCATAATTATTTGAATTGATTTCCATTTCTTTCACTGTCACAATTTTGCTATTGTTCTACTAATAGCAAAAATATAAAAAATTTTGCTAATATTATGTCACAGTATTAGTTTATATTTGGTGTAACTTGAATAAATTTTTGCAAATGCAAAAGCATTTATCATTGTGAGTTTTTATCATGCAACTTTTTGTCAAAAGTACGGGTACATTTCACAGAGCTCACTCACTTGCAAATATTGAATATGAGTTAAACTACATGATAATACTTAAAAATATGGTTTATATCTCAAACTAGCTTGTCTGCAGCCCAATTTACTTTGCAGTTATGTATTTCCTAATTGTTATATTACCGTATTTTAAGTCTCTATTTTTGTCATTTTATGTTTCACAGAATGGTACTTTAAAAATCACATAAAAGGGGGATTGCTTCATTTTCCGATATTATCACTCGACTTTACACATTCGATTTATTTCATCACTTATCTTTTTGTGATGTTATTTCTCAATACAAGAACAGAACAGAAATATAAGCTTACCAGAGATTTGTATTTCTTGTCAAGAAGTCTTAGTACTACAGTTCTGCTATAATATGCATGCTAAAATTAGAAGAAAAATAGTATTTAATTTAATAATCAAGCTATACTATTCAAAATCTGTTTTCCTGCATTTCCAATAACATCATAAATTACACAAAAACTTCGTTTTAAATTATTATAATCAATGCAAAATAGGTTTTTCTATGTACAAGGGACTATGAGCATTGCAATCACAGGAATCCAAATCATATCAATAAACTGCAGATTTAATGACAAACAGAAAAATATTCTTTCCTTCAATCATGAACAGTCTCCAAACTAAGCTAAATTTTTTTTTTTTTTTTTTGGTGGTTCCCTGGCTGGGAATCAAACCAAACTAAGCTATTTCTAAACCACTGCCAAAATATATATGACTACCAATGTATGATAGAGTCTAAAAGAAAGATAAAAAAGTGGGGGTGGAGATGGAAATCACAACACTCACACTGTAGAGGATACTGCACTGTCTACATACTCAGAAATTTGCCAAGGCTGAAATGTTCTGAAGGGACAGTATCTCAATCACGCTATGGCAATCATTTTTTACATGATTTGTAGTGTCAAAGATAATCTTTAATTCTCTCCTTAGAGCTTAATTTATATGGGATTAAAACATGCTTTTTATGTACATACAAAATAAAGGAAAAATACACATTATTTAACTGAATTATATTAGATATCAGTGTTCAATGTAGTTTCTCCATTTTACCTGAGAATAAAACTTATTAAACAGAATATTCAGTAAAAACTATCAGAATTCTGGGGAAGAAAGTTTAATTAAATGAGGTTTTGATTATTGAGAATTAATCAAAACCTTGTGCGTTTTAACCTTCATAGCTTAAAATGTTTTTAAAACCATTCATCTTTTAGCTTTAGCAAGAGAAATACGTTGATCTACAATTAAACTAATGGTCACGTTCTGCATCCTTTAGACCAGAGTTACCCAACTATAGTTCTCATGCCAAATTCAGCTGCCAGCTGATTTGGTAAATAAAGTTTTATTGGAACACAGACACTTCTATTCATTTATATATTGTCTATGGATGCCTGGGACCACAGAGGAGAACTGAGTAGCTGCAATACAGGACAGCTCACAGGGGCAAAATTATTTACTGTCTGGCCCTGCACATAAGCTTTCCAACCTCTGCCCTAAGGAGGTAGGAGAATTTGATGGATTTTCATTAATACCAGAACACACCTAGGGAGATGACTTTTAGTAATTTTCAACTGTTTAGTTTTCCTGTTACCTGCCTCATTTCTCTTAAGAATCATGTAATGATGATAAAAATAAGTGAAGAAATTAATTGTAAACAGTTACTAGAATGATTTTTGTTTAAAAAGACCTAAACAAATAAATACAAAAGGATATATCTTAATAATAAATATAATTACATATATCAAAATCTTAATAGTTATTATCCCTGTGTTGCAGATTTAGAGAAATTTAATTTTATTTTTGCTTTCACATTATCTTGCATATTTTCCACAATAATGTTGTAATTGATAATCAAGAAAAAAATAATAAAAATGTCAGTCTCAAATGTGAGAACAGAGTTCAGGTTAAATTAATTAAATTGAACAAACATTATCAACACATTCTAGATAGAGCAGGTAAGGGCTAAGCACTGGAGAGAATTCTGTTTGGGTTAATTGGACATCATTACACAGTTTAGATAACACCAGGCAAAAACAACAAAAAGCCATTAGCTAGATAATGTTCAAATTGTGCTGAGCACTAAATCAACATGTTGCTGCTTTGCACGCCAAGTCATGGGCCCAGCCCCTTCCTTGCCCACTGCAACAAGTACATAACACCCAGTAGACAGGCTGAAAGGGACAAAGATGTGACAACATAAGCAAACACTGTTGCTATTACTGCCAGACACAGACCACTGCTATACAACGGCAGACGAGGAAGATAGCAGTATAAGGATCTCTTCACTTTCAATATTACTTTCAGTTCTGGGGCTGTGTAAGCTCCACAGGAAGTTACCAGCTTTCAGGAATTAAACACATTTTCCAAACTTCAATGTTCAGGAAGAGGCAAATCAAGTGATATTTTCAGAGCTATCAACCAAGCCAAAGAAATATGAGCATTAAACCTATATGTTCTACCATATCTGCTTAAAATTTTTGCAGTTTTTAAACTAAAGAGGACCAAATTTTGGATAGGTCATTCAGCTTAAAAGGTTCAAATGAGCCCATTACTACTTAACTTCTAAATTTTAAATCCTATTTAAATTCTGTATTTTAAATCAAATTTAAAATCCTAGTCTGGCTCTGTCACTTACTTGGTAAGCAATCTTGAACAAGTCATTTAACTTCTCAATGCCTCTGTTGTTATATGTGTAAAATGGAGTAATAATATCACCTATCTCATAGATTGTTACAGAAATTAAATGAGTTAAAACATGTAAAAGTGATTATAACTCTCAGAAAATAGGAAACTCAAACATCAGCTATTCTTTGAAATACAGCTATGAACTGAAAGATATAAAATAAATTTCATTTTTCCTTACCATCCACTTTTTGAACCATACAGCCTTGGTGTCAACCAATGCGAGAAAGTAGACTGGATCCAAAATCTTTTGTGAGACAAGATGGCTTTGGTCATGTTTAACTGATAATAAGGACAAAGTACTCTCCACAATTTCTTCCATATACCTTAAAGTTTGGGAAAGAAGTGATTTTGGAACACGTAAATGCTATTAGATATATAGGATCAATGATATATTTACGGGAATATAAAGTGTTACTATATTTTACCATGTATAATGTGCTCCCATGTATAATGTGCACTCGGGTTTTCAGCCCCACATTTTTGGCCCAAATTTTAAGGAAAAAAAAAACTTTTAATTTTTTAATTCAAATTTGTATTTATTTATATTTAAGTACTTGTTTTTTCTATTATAAAGGAATTTTAGCATTTTTAACATAGTATGGTACAAGAAGTTTTATGTAACAAATATTCACAAAACACAACAGATACAAGGTATAAGAAATTTCACACATAAAAATTTTTTTATAAAAAAACTGATTATCATATTCCAGGGTATTATTTTACATATGGATATCATTATTGATTTCTAGAGTTACATTCAAACTCATAAATATAAATAAAAGAATTAGAAATATTTATAAATATACTGAATTAGTATTACCCATGTATAATGCACATCCTTATTTTTCCCTCAAAAATTTGGGCAAAAAAGTTACACATGGCAAAATACAGTAAATAATCTTTAGAAACAACTTGTTACATATTTCAGTAAATGGCAGAGGTGGGATTCACACCAAATTTTCTTTTTCTGCTTTATAAACTTACATTCTTTCTACTTCAACACTGGCTCTCCAATTTAACTTTCCTTTTTAGACTCACAGTTGCTCTTATAACCTTATTAAAAATCGTAGAACCAAGGAAAAAGTTTGAAGACCATGTAAAGAACTTCTCATAAGTAGCAGAGACCTATAATAAAAGAACCAGGGGCTGCAACACCCTTTGCCCCCTTGTTGGTGATAAATAATGGTGTAAAATGGTACTTCCATAAAGCCATTCACATAGCTAAGTACAAACATGAAAAAATAAAATATAATAAACTTTATTTATTAATCTTTTCCCTATCAAGTAAATCAGTCAACACACTCTCTCTTTTTGAAATGTTATGCAGGACAGCAACAACACTCCTGTATTTTATGTTGGCATAAATAAGGGGACTTACTTCTCAGAGTGACGAATCCAGAAAGATGGAGCCTCTCTCTGATACTCATTTAAAAGGCGAACCTACAAAGCAATGTATGACAATTGTCAAAAAAATTAGAATTATTAAATATAGAACTATTTAAATAAAAATAACAAATGAATACCTTTTTAAGTAACTGGATCACATTAGGATTAGTTATATCTATACCAGCTGAAACAGTCGGAATATGACTTTCTCTAGAAAGAAAGCGTAACTCCAAATATTTAGCTGAAAAGAAAAAGTAAAAAAATGTGTCTATTATACCATTCAATTACAGTGCTTTCTGAAAAAAAACATATTTCTTATGCATTTTTTTCTTAAGTACAAATAAAAGACATTTTAAAAACTGATTTAATAAACATACCTAAGCTTGTATAAATTTCCTTGGTCATATGTAATGGTGAAAGTGTAAATGTCTGTGCATAGAATTTTAAAATCCGGTCCTATAAAAATGAAACAGAAGATTTGCATCCAAACTTTTTACAAAAATAGAACAGAGGTGAATCATTTTTCACATAGTAAATGTTAGAATAAATCATTCAGAAACTTGAGTAGGAATGTACCTATAAAAAGAGCACATCCTTGTGTTTGTCACTACAGAGTAAAACTAACTAAAACTAATTGCAAATCTAAGACAACAGTATATTGTAAAATCTGGTAATAGGAGATACAAACATGGGGTGAGTGGTGAGGTTTAACAAAGGAAGGTGCAATGTACGGATGTCAAATAAGAAACAGCAGGATTACTAAACATAAAAAGAAAATACTCCTTTTCAAATACATTTTTTAAAATTGCTTACATGGATAGTCCCAGTAATCAGACAGGTAGGGCTCTAATAATTTTGCCTATTACCAAGTAAAAGAATAATATATTTTGAGAACTTAATATTAAAAAAAAGTAGAAACTATTACAAAGTAAATGAATTAAATGAGATAATATACTCAGAACAGTAGCTGGCACTAGTAGGTACTAAACAAAGATAGCTGTTATTGTCATTTAATTATATCAACTTTAATACTGTGATGAGATTAATCCTAACAGTCAAATTCAACTTTCCACTAATTTAAAAACATAAAATTGCCTAAAATGTTCTACTCTAGGGAAAAAACTAATAACCTTGCCTATATTAAATATTAGGATAATACTCTTACAAAAAAATGATTATCCATGTGACTAAAAATATTTTGTAACTCCAAGAGATTCCTAATGAACGAAATTCAATAGGATTTTAAATACTTGGGAAATCTATTTTTTTAGTTGTAGCAAATGATCAGTATGCCACTTTCAAACATTATACGCTTCAATCAACACGTTAAGTGTCTTTTAGAGTAAAAAATGAAGAAACAGAATCAAACTCAACAAGAATTTAGATTAAGAATAAATTTGAAATTTCTGAAAAGAATACCATGCCTAATCTACTCCAAAATGATGGATTCTATTACTGTTTTCCCTCTTTAGCAACTTCTTCCAATGTTATTAACTTAATTATTGACACTGATTTTTGCTGCATAATAATCTATAATGGCTAAATAGAGCCACCTCCGTGATTCATTAGGATCCTTACTATGTTTATAAAAATCATAAAATTTTTAAATAACTAAAGGAAATCTATCTGACCACTTTCCTGTCTTCATTAAATAAAAGAAAAATACAGGAAAACTTACAATTGTATTCCCTGTTAGAGATTCTTAAAATGTTAAAGGTGACCCTAAAATATCTTTTTCTCCCTTGAAGTTCTTGGTTCCTTGAAGTGTTTTTTTGACTTTTTGTTTTTGGTATATATGTTTGTTTTCTAACAAAAGCCTGCATCACCCTCTGGTGTTAGTAAGGTTGAACTACATCCAAGTATTAATTAGGGAATTAATACCTTTTTCCTTCTTATAAAAATAACAAACCACTTCGGTTTCCAAATAACTTCTGTTTACTAGTACCATTATATCTTCACCGATGGAAGAGTGTGATTTTTAAACAAGTGTACTGAGATTTTTTTTTTTCCCTAAGATTTTTTTTATAACTGTTTAACTGTTTCCTCAACTGGAATGGAAGTTGTATGAAGGCAGACATCTGTCTTGCTTAGAATGTTGCCAGTATCTAAACCAGAATGGTACACACTGTAGATACTGAATACATATCTGTTGAATAGTTAAAAATATTTAACTTTTGTACTAATGCCCCCCAAAATTCTATACAAAACAGTTTCAATTTCAAAGCCAAAGTTGTCTTCACTAACCTATCAATTATGAGAAAAAAGCTCTCTAAAAAGAACTAACTTGTATTTAAATGTGAGGCTGTGATACAGTCGGGATTTTTTTTTACTTTACATCATAGATATTATCCATTTACTGCATTTCTTAATATAATCTTCCTTTTAATCATATACTAAGTGTTCCTGAGAAGTTATATCATTTTTTACATTCAGTCACTTATCTCTACTGACTTCATAATTTTACAATTTTTTTTATTTTCCATTTATGTTATCTCAATTATCTTCTAAAACTCTTAATTTTTAAGCAGGTAAGGATCTCTAAACACTTAAATCCATAAAGAAAATGCTTATGAACCCATTAGAATAAATTCTAATTTATCATTTTTAGTTCAACTTTTCATGTATCATACTTTCTTTCAAAGACATGTTACATGTTCCTTTAAAATATTTTTCTTAATTCAAAGACAATGAGACAAATACTTGGATACCCCCTTGCAAGATAAAACAAAATGCACAGGGTAACAGTCCACTGTTATTTGGCAATGGAGTGTTATATTTGACCACGCTTTGAATCTAATTTTGAATTACTAAGTTAATTCCTTTAAAGAAAATACTGACAATTTAAAAGCTAGTATTGAAATTTCACGAATATTTGAGCTATAATTTTTAAAAATTACCATATTCCATTTGCTTCTAGAATAACAGGAAACCAAATTATTTTTAATATTTCTATAAGCACTTCCTTACACTAAACACAGGATCAGGATCTGAAAGAGACATTGTCAGTTTTTCACAGAGAGTGGTCCAATTTTCACAGTTCAGTACATCAGATGGTGGAGCTGAACACAGTGTTTGCAAGGCTTCATACCTCACCTATAATTTTTAAAAGATTTTGATTAATACTCAGTCACCAGAGCAACACCAATTCCCAGAATGTTTAACAAATATTGAAAGACAGTGTGTAATTGTTTTTAAAGAGCCAATTAATGAGAATTAGATGTCCTTTTATAAAACAATTCTTGAGAACTAATTTTTCAAACTGAGTGTGAAACAAAGAAAAAAAACAGGTTATGTTATGTAAAGCAAAAGTAAAGATACCATGTGTATTAGACATACGCCCTAGAATCTACTAAGTGGAAGAGGAGGAAGGATGGTGGCAGAATCTGAATCACTCAGGCAAGGTTTTCCCGTGGCCTCGTCCCACAGACTTTTACCACTTGATTAGGACCCCATAGGTGCTCCTACATTATGAGGGCTCTAATTTTCAAACATGACCTTGGTGAAGCATTTGCATTCCAGGATATATGAACAATTCTCACAAAACAATACTTGTTTATGCAGCTACACCATATTTTCTGACCTTCTAACCACTGAGGTAGAAAAAGTCATTCAGGAGAGTGATGCAAAAACTGAACTTCTGTATTTTCACAGAAAGCTTACTTCTTAATCATTGTTCTCAAAATCTAACCAGAATTCACTCAAAACAGTGTGACCCAAGAGACAGCAGTGGAGAGAATAGCTTCTCCTCCACTTAGTCTGCAGCTAAGTAATAATAGTAATATGTATTAACACACTGACTCCAACCTGTTCCTGGTTTCCCAGCTGAAAAAAACTAAAGCCTGGTGATTAAACAAAAACAAAAACTAAAAAATGTTAAGAGTCAGAAGCTAAAGAACTCAGGAAACCAGACACTCTGAATCAGGGTGTCAAGTTGCAGATGAAAAAGACAGAATATCACATGTAATGAAAGGTGTCTGTGTATTCATATGAAAGAACAACTAACTAACTATAGCCTTGTGATATGGATTGTGGGGACTATGGAAAAAGTTTAAAAACATTAAGTAATTTCCCCTTTTATGTTTTAGGACAAAATCCCATTTAGAATTTCCTACTTGCAAGAGTAGAATAAAGGTTTCTGAATAAGTATAGATTGCCAAATAATCCACTTAAACTAAAGTCAATAAGATTATTATCATATAAAATTCAAGACCTATTTTAATCTTTTGAAATATATTATTTACTAAGAAGCTAGAATATAATTCAGAATGCAAAATGCTAAGAGAAAAAAATTATTCCATGATTTAAAAAAAAAAAAATCAATGTGAGTAAATCATAACTGTTCATTCAGTTTAAAATGAAAAGTTCAAGAAAAACAATTTATTTCAAAATTGAGACAACAGGGTAAGATATATACAAAACCCTTAGGTACTTTAAAAATCCTATCATATTTTCTATCTCAGGCTGGCTTTCAAGTGACATAAGACTTCATAAAGAGTAATTTATACACACTTCTAAAATATAAACAGGCACAATTCAATATAATTTCTTATTTAAAATCCTTTTTCTAATAAATAAATATTTGTGTCAAAGATGCTCTTATTTTCCCGAAGTAGAGAACATTAAATAAAAATGTTTCCTCCCAAGAAATCACTAAAATATTGCAAACAAAGCAACAGTGAAGGAATGTTGGAGGGCAACTGCTAATAACTTCACCCCTTCAAAATGAGAACTCAAATTAAAACTTCCTCTTACAAACCATGACTATCTTCTAAAGAGAGCCACCCTTACTCTGTGACCTTTCATTTCAAGACTGCAAAGTCTAGCAGACATATCAGTCTAGAATTGCCATAATAATAAAGGATAGCTTCAAGAGAAACAATCCAGCTGTCACTGATTATTATCATATATCTCTGAACTTGACATCTATCCTTTTAACTTACCTCTTTCGATTGCCCTGGATCCAACTGGTCTAAAATTAACTGTAATTTTCCTGGACAAAATTTGTAACTCTGTAACACAATTAACAGAATAGCCATTTAGTTAGTAGACTTTTAGAAGTACTGGTCTAAATGATTTTTAAATATAATTCTAAGTGGAAAAAAAAAAAAAGGACTCTGAACAAGAGAGAAAATGATCTATTTTGATTTGGTAGCAAACAGAAGTTTTGTTTCCCAAGTCATTTAAATGGGAACTAATATACCCACAGAACAGTGTACCTTCATGTATATAAAAATTATTATTTGCTGAGCAACTGCAATGTGTAGAACACATTAAAGCCAAAATGTTTTGTTCCCAGAAATGTGAGATTAATTGATACCAAAAGATAAAACAACATAAACAAGTAGGCACTAATCGTACCCTAGGCATAACTATGATGCTGCTTGAAGTTTCCTGTACTTTTCCTTAGCCCTTCTCTACACCTCCTCTTTGGTGAAAGGCTTCTGAGGCAAAAAAGTCCATCTAGGAAAAATTTTATAGTAGACCTAAGCTATTTTGGAAAAGGAAGGGTCATTTATTGCCAAAAGCAATTTAAATATGAATAATACTTAAAATAATCATCTAAAAATAGAAATAACTGCTATGTATTATCTATTATGTAACAAGCCAACTATCTAAATTCACAATGACTCTGTGAAATATGAGAAACAGAACCAAAGTTAACTTCTCCAAGTCTCCCAGCTGACCAAACTTTGATTCCCATCCACATTAAAGACCCTTGTGTTCACTATCTACACTCTTCCCGAGAAGTTCTCATGCAGTTAAGTATATCATGATGACTCAAATTTCTATCAGTTACTTCATCTCCAAAGTTACACATCTAATTACCCTCTCAACATTTCCACTTGGATGTCTAATAGGTATCTTGATTTTATTTCAAACCAGCTCTTCCCTTATAGTTCCCCATCTTGGTAAATGGCACTAGTACCCATCCAGATTTTGACTTAGGTAAAAAACAGAAATAGATCTTGACTCCTCACTTTCTCTCCTTCCCTATATCCAATATCATTAAGTCCTGCAAGACAACGCCCAAGTTTTAAAAACAATTACATAAGTGCTTAGTGTGTGCCAAGTACTATTCAAAATGCTTTGAATACATTAAATCTGTAAAACAATCCTAAAAGGTAAATTCTATTACTATCTCCATTATCACATAAGAGAACTGAGACATGGAGAGCAGTTAAGAATACAATGTCCACAACTTATCAATGGGAGAGCCAGTTTACTTCAGACTGGTTTGCTTTCAAGATTCAGAATGAATTAACTTCATGCAGAATGGCTTTTCAAATTTTAGTGCATTTAAAACTTTTTAAACTATGGACCCACCCTTCACTAAGCCTTAAATACAGAACAAAGTTACTAATTCAAACCTTAAAAGCATAAGATTTTAAAAATATTTTCAAATAATAAAACTAAATTTTTCTTAACTTCCTAGATTTTTCTATCATTTTAACAAAAATAAACTTTTGTACTTTTATTTAAAAGTGCTACCATTGAGAAGTAATAACAAAAATCTATTAATATTTTAAAGTATAAAGAAACTTTAGACATTCATAAAGAAGAATATTAGCACTTAATCAAAGATATTAGTTTTTCTGTCTTAAGAAACTATGATTAAACAAGCAAAAAACAAGAAAAAGTGGGGTTCCCTAGTGGTGTAGTGGCTAGGCTTGGGCAATCTCAATGCCGTAGCCTAAGTTCAATTCCCAGCCAGGGAGCTACCAAATAAAAACAAAAACAACAAAACAAAACAAAACAAAAACCAAGAAAAAGCTCACACCAACACCTAACCTACCCAATTTTCCCAAAACAATCCGCCTGTCTCAAACCCAATTCTAGGCAGGTGCACTATCAATACTACTGTTTATTTATTCTACTCTCAGCTGCCTTTTCCTTTGCCCTACACATGTTTAAGGTATTTAGGCCCCTATCTTTTTCCGCTTGTAAGATACATAATAAGAATCAAAATCTTATCAACTGAGGGTAGAGATGGAGGAACTTCTGAAGTGTATAGTTTGGGATGTGGCTATACTATTGTTCTGGCTTATGTTGCCAAACAAGAGAGTCTTGTAATTCCTCAGCAGTAGTATGAAACCCTCAAAAGCAGAATTCCTCACCAAAAAGAGCATTTAAAAAGCTTTGAGAATTTTGAGAGAGGCCAAAAAGTGGGCTGACCTGAAAATACTCTGATTAAGATTTGAGGAGTTAGGACAAAACATAAATCAGGATAGTTGAAAACACACACTCTGAAAGACAGAGGAGAGGCCATGCGCCTAGTAAAGGAAAAAAGCTACTCACGGAAAATCTACCAGCAACAAGACAGAGTTCAGACTGATCCCAGGAGGCAGCCCACACACAAAGTGGAAGTAACAGTAACCCTTTTTCCGGGAATTGAAAAACAGGAAAGATAAGTCCTGGCCTTCAGGTGAACTAGTGAGGCAACGGCACTATATTAGTTTCCTATACTGCAAGAACAAATTACCACAGCCTTAGTGACTTAAAATAATACAAATTATCTTACAGTTCTGAAGGTCAGAAATCTAAAATATATTGGCAGTGTTACGATCCTTCTGCAGGCTCTAGGGGAGAACCCATTTCCTTGCCTTTTCCAGCTTAACGTATATTAGAGAAAATCTTAATTTTCCAGCAGTAGAAAATGACCCAGAGAAGCTGAGAAACCATACAGGACCCCAGCTGAGAAATTTCCTATTTCAGTAGGTCTCTGAACAGCTCTGTTTCAGCACACTGTGAGAGACAGCGACAACGAGGAAAGCTAACGTATAAGGAGCAGCAGCAACTGTCCTAGGGACTTAACATACATTAACTCAGTTAATCTTCCCAACAACCCTATGAGGTAAGTGATATTATCATTCCTATTTAACAACTGAGAAACAATATGTAACAGGGAAGTTAAGACATTTCTCCAAAGTCACATAGCTAGTAAGTGGTGGAACTAAAATTCGAACTCAAACAGTCTCAGGTAGTACAGCACAGAGCAGAGAGCACATTTTGGAGGGAGACAGAACAGGCTTAAACCCTCACTTTCTCTTTAAAGTGGGCTAGTAACACCAATAGTGAACATAAAGCCAAGTAGAGGGACCAATGGCAGAAGTCTCAATAACAAATAACTAATATTATTACTGCTATCCTTCCAGCATTAGTTTGCAGAGACTTTTTCCAGGTTTAATCACAATACCAAAGCCTTTCAGTGCTCTGTTCACAACTACAGTAAAAATGAATCTCTCTTCTTTATTCTTTAATATTATCAAACTTACACTAACAATCTGCACGGCCAACAATGTTTAAAGGTTTTCAATAATAGGTCAAAAATCCATATCTAATCAGGCTGCAATTTTTTTAATAGTAACAATGAAATAAAGCTGATTCTATTCACAAAATACAGGTGTTCTACTAATATCAAAACAGCAGCATCAAATTATTTACCCAATGTTATTCACAGAACAATTTGGATAAATTTGTTTAAGCCCAGAGCAAGTATTATATCTATTTTGAAGGTATCATTAACACTATCAGTGTTTAATGGAACGAATGCCTGACATATTTTCAGAGACCGTTTCACTTCTGATCATTCAATTCAGCCTCCTTTGGTCAGTTACATATAACAGTTTCTTTTCACTGAGCAAAAGCCTATGCAAACATCTTCTAGAGCTGGGTCACACTAAAGGAGATTTCAGTTCCAACACACATAGGCTTCTTTCCAAAAGTCCAGGGATCCCACACCTTGCTGGCAGGGATATTTCATTCTAAACTCAGTCCCTTCTGAAACAAAGTCATACTCACAGGGCAGACACTTGAAAATGCAGAAATACCATGTGGACAACTCAAAGGAAGTCAAATAAACTTAAAGCTTGATTCCTTCTCAAGAATCAAAACAAAACAAAATAAAAAACAAAAATATCTTCTGAAAGCATGATCCTATTTCTACCAGAGCTTTAAATTTTTTCAAAAGTTCATGATTCTATGACTGGAAATAACTTAGCATTTGGGATTAGATACTCAATCAATGCTATTTGGATCTGAGTACTTGTATTTCTTAGAACAAATTAATAATGCTCCATTTTTTTCTATTGTAGTTGGTTCAATTTCAGTGTATACAGATGGGTCATCCATTAAGTAAGAAAGTATTGTCTTATAAGCCCCAGAACCCTAAGGTAGGGTTTTTCCGTGACTTTTATTCAAGGAAGTCCTTGCTGAAAAGAAGTTCAGTAAGCCTACTGAAGAAGCCATCTGATTGCATTAAACTAAACTAAAATCTCTACAGTACACTTCCAACATCATTTTTCCTTCCAAAGTGCAGGATGAAATGTGACCAGTATTCACATGTTTAATCCAAACTCCTCAAATCGTTTTTTGGGATATGATTAGGATCTATGCTATATAGATATATTCTTAGAGCTAATGAGGTGAAAATGTTTCACTAAAAATGTCAGGTAGGATTCACACAAAGGTCAGAAAGACTCTCCTTGGCCTGATAGTTTCTGTGTGCAAGTTCAGGGTGCAGGCATGGGCTCTAGTCTAGTCTCCTCTGTCTTCTATTAGGACTAATCTAGCCATTGACCTATCTTTCTCTTAACCCTGTTATAGCCAAATGGCAAGGATCCCAATAATATGGAAAAAGAAAACGTAAATTAATGTAACAATTCATAGCAACTTCAGCTGCAAAACATACATAATGAAAATGTTTTATCTCCATTTCTCATTTATGATGTAATCAAACTCTGATTAATAAGAATTAATTAGGAATAAGATGGTTTTATTAAAGCTTAAGCACGTTTGTTTCATTATGATATTTTTTAAAAGTCCAAAGTCTGTAAATTTATTTACCTCATTAAGAATTGCTTCAGATATAATTAATTACTCACTGAACATACGAGGTTGAACAAATAATTTTGTGAACTCATCCTAGAAAAAGTGCTACATACCTCTTTGCTGAATACCACTACAGTCACCTTTGAAGTATTGCCCTTGGGAAGCTGTGCAATGATGCCAGTGCCTCATCCACCCTTTAAAGCAATTTTGGAACTCTTTTCCTAGAATGGCCATCAGAACTTCGGCATACCTTGCCAAGGTTATGACACCTTACTGAGTTGTTTGTACACTGCTGCCAATGTAAGCACACCATGGCAAGTTCACAAACTTAACTGGCAGATTTTGCGTATGACAACAGCTCTGATGACCATTTCAGAAGGAGTTCCAAAATTGCTTTGAAGGGTGGACTGGGCGCTCACGAAGGTGCATAACTTCTCAACAGGAGTACTTCAGAGGTGATCATAGTGATATACAGCAATGAGGTATTATAGCACTTTTTCTAGGATGAGTTCATGAAATTGTCTGATCTCATATAAATCTAGATGTTATTTCATGGACTAAATCTTTTATGTTGGGTGATTTTATTGTTTTTCTTTTCTTCCAAATTTTAAAACTAAAAAGCAGGAAAAAAAAGCTGGCTAATAAAGAGTGCTGTACAGCTAGTGATTATTAAACACCATTTTAAGACATTAAATACAAAACTGAACAACACACCTGATTGAATGATGAATCACTGTCAGAGCAATTGTCTGTGCAGTAACTATTGCTTTTGTCCTTTTGGACTTTTTTCTGCCTCTCTTGACTTTGTATCTCATCTTCTTCAAACTTGTTAATCATAGATTCCACCACTACCATCATGATGTTCTTCAAGGAGTGCATCATTTCTTTGTATCTTTAAATTCAAAGCAGTCAGTAAAGGAAAGACTATTAGCACAAATTAAAACATTTAACTAAATTAAACTATCAGATTATTTTTTCTATAAAATAGCTTTAAGAACACAATGCTAAAGAGAAAAAAAAAATCTAAGTCAGTACATCACAGGAATAAAAAATAATAGGAAATCCACAAAGTGTGTTTTTCCAAGGTTTTTTCATCTGGTTATATGGACCAAGATATAACAGAATCTAAGAGAAGATGCTCAAAGGCACAGATTCCAGGAATTAGCAATAACGTAGTATGTTAATATCATACTACCATAACAGCCTAGTTTTATACTTCTTGTTTTATTTCTATCTTTGTCTACCCTCCTTCTTCTATTTCCTTCCCTTCTCCCTACCTATTCTTTATATCTATATGCACCTGTAGCCACAACTGAAACCTAAATACTTGTAGGAGTTAAGCTATCGGTGGGTCTTTTCAAATAGAGGTTAGAAATCCATTGCCAGAGATGTTAGAAAAGGGATTCCTAAAACTAATAGGAGTTTAAACTGGAAACTTCTAAGATTCCTTTCAGCTCTGTGGATCTAAAAAATCTCAAAAAGAACCTGTAATAAATTGCTCCATTTATTAGGTGCAAAATCTCAAGTATCCAATATTAATATGAGACTAAGATCCACAAAAACCTAAAAATAGAATTTCAGAGCTGAGACCATAAAATAGTCTAGCCCTTTATTTTACAAATGAGAAATATGTGGCCTGAACCACTGAAATTTCTATATTTCACATAGATTTAAATAAACACAGTGAATAAAGTACTAAACTTGGAATCAGAAAACCTGGATTAGAATCTAGACTACTTACTAGCTCTGTCATAATAAATGAATCTCATTTTCCTCAATTATAAATGAGTTAAAAAGAATACAATCTAGCTGATCTATTTCACATGGCTACAACAAGAAATACACAAGAATGCATATCTCAAAGTTCTTTATAAACATAAAGCAAAATACAAATATTTATTGTTTATCAATAATGGTAATAAATTAGGAAACTAAGCACAGAAACTTTCTTTTCTTTATATATCTGGTTAATAGGTCATTGTAACTGCATAAACCAAAGAAGGATAAGTAAGGTAACTCTCTACCATAAAAGTAATAAAACCATGCTGGGGAATTTGGATAGAAATAGTAGACAGTGATTTCAAAGTATAAAGAAATTTTAATATGTATTTTAAATGATATATATTGCTAAATATATGTAATTTCTATATATAACTTAAAATCTATCTTTACACGACTTAGTCATATTATTTAACTATACTATTTATATATAACTATAATGAATATAATACATGTTGTATATGTATATATTTTTAAAGTCACAGAAACTATGAGAAAATACAAAATAATACTAAAAGATGAGGCTAGATTAGGAACAAAACAGTGAAAACACATACAAAAGAGAACAGCTATGGAGGTAAGAAGAGTCCAGGGAAGATCCAAGTTTCAAGAAAAGGGATATAAACATCAACCAGTGGGTCGCGACCCCTTTGGGGGTCGAATGACCCTTTCACAGGGGTCGCCTAAGACCATCGGAAAACACATATTACGATTCATAACAGTAGCAAAATTACTGTTACGGAGTTACGAAGTAGCAACGAAAATAATTTTATGGGGGTCATCACAACATGAGGAACGGTATTAAAGGATCATGGCATTAGGAAGGTTGAGAACCACTGCACTAAAGAATGCTCTCTCCTTCCACAGTAATTGGATTATAGCTGGGCATAGGAATAAACTACACTCCCCAGATGAACAACATAAAATCCTGTCCCCCTAAAACTTACAATATGATGATTTAATGAAGAAATGTAAGAGTAAGGGTAATTAAATCCACAGAAAATCTGTAAGTTTCATTTTAGACATGTTTCCTCCAGACCTTTTTGAAACCACCAACATGAATTCTCCTGCTAGAAATATCAGCAAACTGACTAGGAAGAGATAATAATAATTTTAAAATAAACAAAAACTAGAGAGCCAGATTCTCAACATCAACAGTCAAATGAACTATATCTCAATAGCAGACAGTGCGGTTTTGAAAAGACCAAGAAAAAAAATTATAGGATAGCAAGCATATGAACACCATTGAGAAGATTCCTTCAGACTCCAAAAAGTCAAAAACGAAAAAGGTCTAAGAGGTAGTGAATAAAAACCACATCAACTGACAATGAAAATCTACAGTGAGGACTTTCACCTATGTATGTATGCTATATCCTACAAATAAATTCTTCCATGTACCAACCTTATTTTAAAAATAAATATCAAAATGTTTAATAAGAAAAGTAATTGGTAATTGTTACAATAAAAATGTTAATGGGTATACTGTTGCCACATTAGCCTGAAGTAATTTCTAAAGACTCACACGTGCACACCAAAAAAAAAAAAAAAAAAAAAAAAAAAAAAAAAAAAAAAAAAAAAAAAAAAAAAAAAAAAAAAAAAAAAAAAAAAAAAAAAAAAAAAAAAAAAAAAAAAAAAAAAAAAAAAAAAAAAAAAAAAAAAAAAAAAAAAAAAAAAAAAAAAAAAAAAAAAAAAAAAAAAAAAAAAAAAAAAAAAAAAAAAAAAAAAAA
>PVJL010013064.1:0-33995 GCA_004026885.1 Lyroderma lyra | reverse complement strand
ATAGGAATCTCGAGTCAAAGATAGGATGAGTACTTTGATATATGTAGGTGTCACGACAGTGAAAAAGTATCCCTTTAGGTCATATTCATACACTTGGGCTGGAGAGAGGGTAGGGTTAGTGTTCGGGGAACAGTAAGAATAGGGTCAATTAAAGTGATACCATCAAGTTCGGAATCTCGAGTCAAAGTGAGGGTGAGTACTTTGATGTTCGTATGTGTCAAGAGAGTGAAAAATATTCCCTTTCGGTCATTTTGATTCACCAGGCCCGGTGCGACGGCTTGGTTGGGGTTATTGGAACAGTGAGAAAAAGGTTCAATTAAAGTGATACTGTCACGTTGAGAAACTCGAGTAAAAGTTAGTGTGAATACTGTGATGTTTGTACGTGTCAGGACAGTGGAGAAATGACACTGTAGGTCATATGGACACATTAGGCCTATGGAGATGGCTAGTGATAGTGGTAGCGGAACGGTGAGAATAGGGTCAGATAAAGTGATTAAGATACGTTCGGAATCTCGATTGAAATTTAGGGTGAGTACATTGAGGTTTGTAGGTGTCAGGTCAGTGGAAAAGTGTCACTCAATGTCATATTAATACTCTGGGATTGGGGAGTCGGCTAGGGTTAGGGTTCGGGGAATGGTAAGAGTAGGGTCAATTAAAGTGATACCGTCACATTCTGAATCTCGAGTCAAAGATAGGGTGAGTAATTTGATATTTGCAGATGTCAGGAGAGGGAAAAATTTTCCCTTTAGGTTATTTTGATGCACTAGCCCTGGTGGGACAGCTAGGGTTACCGTTATCGGAATAGTGAGAATAGGGTCAATTAAAGTGATACCGTCACGTTCAGAATCTGGAGTCAAAGTTAGGGTGAGTACTTTGATGGTAGTACTTGTGAAGCTAGTAGAAAAATGATCCTGTTGGTCATATTGACACACTAGCCTTGTGGCGATGGCTCAGATTAGCGTTAGCGGAACCGTGAGACTAGTGTCAATTAAAGTGATTCCGTTATGTTCGGAATTTTGACTAAAATTTAAGGTGAGTACATTGACGTTTGTAGGTGTCATGTCAGTGGAAAAGGGTCCCTGTATGTCATATTGATAGTCTGGCACTGGGGAGAAAGCTTGGGTTAGGGTTAGGGCAACGGTGAGAGTAGGGTCAATAAAAGTGGTAATGTCTCCTTCAAAATCTCGAGTCAAAGCTTGGGTGAGTACTTTGATGTTCGTATATGTCGGGTCAGTGGAAAACTGGCCTTGTATATCATATAGATACTCTGGGACTGGGCAGATGGCTAGGGTTAGTGTTAGTGGAACGGTGAGAGTTGGATCAATGAAAGGGATACTGTGACGTTCGGAATCTCGAGTCAAAGTTAGGGTGAGTACTTTGATATTCGTACCTGTCGGGACAGTGAAAAAGTATACCTTTAGGTGATATTGATACACTAGGTCTGGGGAGAGGGCTAGGTTTAGTGTTAGGGGACCGGTAAGTGTAGGGTCAATTAAAGTGATAACGTCACCTTGCAAATCTCGAGTCAAAGTTAGGGTGAGTACTTTGATGATCGTACATGTCAGGACAGTGGAGAATGACCCTGTAGTTCCTATGGACACACTACGCCAATGGAGATGGCTAGTGTTAGGGTTAGCGGAACGGTGAGAGTAGGATCAATTAAAGTTATACCATGACATTAGGAATCTCTATTCAAATTTAGGGTGAGTACATTGATGTTTGGAGGTGTCAAATCAGTGGAATAGTGTCCCTGTATGTCATATTGATACTCGGGGACTGGGGAATCAACTAGGTTTAGGGTTAGGGGAACGGTAAGAGTAGGGTCAATTAAAGTGATACCGTCACATTCTGAATCTCGAGTTTAAGTTAGGGTGAGTACTTTGATGTTCGCCTCTGTCAGGATAGGGAAAAATTTCCCTTTAAGTTATTTTGATACACAAGCCCTGGTGCGAATGCTAGGCTTAGGGTTATCACAACAGTGAGAATAGGGGAAATTAAAGTGATACCGTCACGTTCAGAATCTCGAGTCAAAGTTAAGATGAGTTCTTTGATGGTAGTACTTGTGAGGGCAGTGGAAAAATGATCCTGTAGGTCATATTGCAATTCTAGGCTTGTGCAGATGGCTCGGGTTAGGGATAGCGGAACGGTGAGGGTAGAGTCAATTAAAGTGATTTTGTTATGTTCGTAATCTCAATTCAAATTTAGGGTGAGTACATTCATGTTTGTAGGTATCAGGTCAGTGGAAAAGGGTCCTGGTATGTCATATTGATAGTCTGGCACTGGGGAGTTAGCTAGGATTAGGGTTAGGGGAACGGTGAGAGTAGGGTCAACTAAAGTGATAATGTCTTCTTCGGAATCTCGAGTCAAAGTTTGAGTGAGAACTTTGATGTTCGAATATATCGGGTCAGTGGAAAAATGTCCCTGTATGTCATATTGATACTCTGGGACTGGGGAGATGGCTAGGGTTAGTGTTAGGGGAACGGTGAGAGTTGAGAAAATTACATGGATACCGTCACGTTCAGAATCTCAAGTCAAAATGAGGGCGAGTACTTTGATGTTTGTAAGTGTCAGGACAGTGGAAAAGTTTCCCTGTTTGTCATATTGAGACACTGGAACTGGGGATTCGGCTAGGTTAGGGTTCGGGGAACGGTGAGAATGGGGTAAATTAAAGTGATAATGTCATGTTCCGAATCTCGAGTCAAAGTTAGGGTGAGCACTTTGATGTTCGTAGGTGTCAGGACAGTGAAAAAGTTTCGGTTTAGATCATTTTCATACACTACGCCTGGTACGAAGGCTAGGTCAGGGTTATGGGAACTGTGAGAATAGTGTTAATTAAAGTGAAACCATCACGTTCAGAATCTCGAGTCAAAGTTAGGGTGAGTACTTTGATAGTCGTACTTGTCAGGACAGTGCAAAAATTAACCTGTAGGTCATATTGACACACTACGCCTGTGGAGATATCTAGGGTTAAGATTAGCGGAAAGGTGAGAGTAGGGTCCCTTAAATTGATACCATCACGTTCGGAATCTCGAGTCAAAGTGCGTGTGAGTACTTTGTTGTTTGTAGGTGTCAGGACAGTTGAAAAGTGTTCCTGAAACTCATATTGACACTCTGGGCCTTGGGAGTCTTCTAGAGTTAAGGTTAGGAGAATGGTGAGTGAAGAGTAAATTAAAGTGATACCGGCACATTCTGAATCTCGAGTGAATGTTCAAATGAGGACTTTGATGTTCGTAGGTGTGAGGACAGTGAAAAATATCCCTTTATGTCATTTTGATACACTCGACCTGGGGAGACGGCTAGGGTAAGGTTTAGGGGAACAGAAAGAGTAGGGTCAATTAAAGTGATACCGTCACGTTCGGAATCTCGAATCAAAGTTAGGGTGTGTACCTTGCTGTTTTTAGGTGTCAGGACAGTGAAAAAGATTCCATTTAGGTCATTTTGATAAACTAGGCCTGGTGCAAAGGCTAGGGTTAATGTTATCAGAACGGTGAGAATAGTGTCCATTAAAGTGATACAGATACGTTGAGAATCTCAAGTCAAAATTAGGGTGAGTACTTTGATGGTCGCACTTCTCAGGTCATTTTAAAAATGAACCTCTGTGACATATTGACCCAATAGGCCTATGGAGGTGGCTAGGGTTAGGGTTAGTAGAATGGTGAGAATAGGGTCAATTAAAGTGATAACGTTACGTTCGGAATATCGATTCAAATTTAGGGTAAGTAAATTCATGTTTGTAGTGTCAGGTCAGTGGAAAAGTGTCCCTGTATGTCATATTGATACTTTGGCAGTGGGGAGTCGGCTAGGGTTGGGGTTAGAGGAACAGTGAGACTGAGGTCAATTGAAAGGATACATTCACGATGGAATCTCGAATCAAAGTAAAGGTGAGTACTTTGATGATCGTAAGTGTCAGGAGAGTGAAGATGTTTCTGTTTAGGTCATTTTGAAACACTAGGCCAGGTGAGATGGCTAGAGTTGGGGTTATCTGAACGGTGAGAATGCGGTCAATTAAAGTGAAAGCATCACATTCAGAATCTCGAGTCAAAGTTAGGGTGAGTGTTTTGACTGTTGTACTTGTCAGGACAGTGGAAAAATGAACCTGGAGGTCATACTGACGCACTAGGCCTGTGAAGATGGCTAGGGTTAGGGTTAGCTTAACGGTGAGTGCAGGGTCAATTAAAGCAATACCATTCTGTTCGGAATGTCGATTCAAATTTAGGGTGAGTACTTTGATGTTTGTAGGTGTCAGGTCTGTGGAAAAGTGACCCTGCAGGTCATGTTGATACGCTGGGACTGGTGAGGTGGCTAGGGTTAGGGTTAGGGACAGGGGAATGGTAAGAGTAGGCTAAATTAACGTGATAATGTCACGTTTGGAATCTCCAGTCATAGTTTTGGTGAGTGCTTTGATGTGCGTAGTTGTCTGGTCAGGGGAAAGGTGTCAAAGTGAGGGTGAGTACTTTCATGTCCCTAGGTGTCAAGAGAGTGAAAAAGTATCCCTTTAGTTCATTTTGATACACAGGGGCTAGGGAGTTGGCTAGGGTTAGGATTAGGGGAATGGTGAGAGTAGGGTCAATTAAAATGACAATGTCACATTCCGAATCTCCAGTCAAAGTTAGTGTGAGTACTTTGATATTCGTAGATGTCAGGAAACTGAAGAAGTTCCTCTTTAGGTCATTTTGATCCAGTAGGCCTGGTGCAACGGCTAGGGTTAGGGTTATCGGAACAGTGAGAATAGGGTCAATTAAAGAGGTAACATCAGGCTCAGAATCTAGAGTCAAAGTCAGTGTGAGTACATTGATGGTCGTACTTGTCAGGACAGTGGAGAAATGACCCTGTAGATCATATGGACACACTAGGCCTGTGGAGATGGCTAGGGTTAGGGTTAGCGGAACGGTGAGAGTAGGGACAGTTAAAGTGATACCATCACGTTGAGAATCTCGAGTCCAAAGTTAGGGTGAGTACTTTGATGGCCATACTTGTCAGGACAGTGGAAAAATGACGATGTAGTTCATATTGACACACTAGTCCTTTGCAGATGGCTGGGGTTAGGGTTAGCGGAACGGTGAGAGTAGCGTCAATTAAAGTGATACCGTTAGGTTCGGAATATCGCTTAAAATTTAGGGTGACTACTTTGATGTTTGTAGGAGCTAGGTTAGAGGAAAATTGTCCCTGTATGTCATATTGGTCCTCTGGGCCTGGGGAGTCGGCTAGGGTTAGGGTTAGGGGAACGGTAAGAGTAGGATCAATTCAAAGGATACGTTCATGATGGAATCTTGAGTCAAAGTGAGGGTGAGTACTTTGATGTTCGTAAGTGTCAGGACCGTGAAGATGGTTCTGTTTAGGTCATTTTGAAACACTAGGCCAGGTGAGACGGCTAGGGTTGGGGTTATCGGAACAGTGAGAATGCGGTCAATTAAAGTGATACCATCATATTCAGAATCTCGAGTCAAAGTTAGGGTGAGTGTTTTGAGTTTCGTACTCGTCAGGACAGAGGAAAAATGACCCTGGAGGTCATACTGACACACTAGGACTGTGAAGATGGCTAGGGTTAGGGATAGCGTAACGGTGACTGTAGGGTCAATTAAAGCGATACCGTTCTGTTCGGAATGTCGATTCAAATTTAGGGTGAGTTCTTTGATGTTTGTATGTGTCAGGACAGTGGAAAATTGCTCCTGAAGTTCCTATTGACACTCTGGGCCTTGGGAATCTTCTAGGGTAATGGTTAGGAGTACGGTGAGACAAGGGTTAATTAAAGTGTTACCGTCACATTCTGAAACTTGAGTTAAAGTTAGGGTGGGTGCTTTGATGTTCGTAGGTGTCAGGACAGTGGAAAAGAATCCCTTTAGGTTATTTTTCATACACTGGGGCTGGGGAGACGGCTAGGGTTAGGGTTAGCGGAACGGCGAGAATACGGTCAATTAAAGTGATACCGTACGTTCGGAATCGCGATTCAAATTTAGGGTGAGTACTTTTATGTTTGTAGGTGACCGGTCCTAGGAAAATTGTCCCTGTATGTCATATTGATACTCTGGGACTGGGGAGTCACCTAGGGTTAGAGTTAGGGGAGCGGTGAGAGTAGGGTCCATTAAAGTGATAATATGACGTTCGGAATCTTGAGTCAAAGTTAGTGAGAGTACTTTGATGTGTGTATTTGTCGGGTCAGTGGAAAACTGTCCCTGTATGTCATATTGATACTCTGAGACTCAGAGATGGCTAGGGTTAGGGTAAGGGAAACGATAAGAGTTGGGACAATTAAAGTGATACCGTCACGTTCAGAATCTCGAGTCAAAGTGAGGGTGAGTATTTTGATGTTCGTAAGTGTCAGGATAGTGGAAAAGTGCTCCTGAAGTTCATATTGACACTCTGGGCCTTGGGAGTCTCCTAGGGTTGTGTTAGGAGAACAGTGAGTGAAGGGTAAATTAAAGTGATACCGTCACATTCTGAATCTCGAGTCAAAGTTAGGGTGAGTACTTTGATGTTCGTAGGTGTCAAGACAGGGAAAATGTATCACTTTATGTCATTTAGATGTATTGGGGCTGGGGAGATGGCTAGGG
The DNA here is from genome assembly GCA_004026885.1 of Lyroderma lyra. Lineage (NCBI taxonomy): Eukaryota > Metazoa > Chordata > Mammalia > Chiroptera > Megadermatidae > Lyroderma > Lyroderma lyra. The sequence goes on along the minus strand of PVJL010013064.1, from coordinate 27,444 downwards.
TTAGGGTTAGGGGAACGGTGAGAATAGGGTCAATTTAAGTGATACCGTTAAGTTCGGAATCTCGATTCCAACTTAGGGTGAGTACTTTGATAATTTGTGGGTGTCAGGTCAGTGGAAAAGTGTCCCTGTATGTCATGTTGATACTCTGGGACTGGGGAATCGGATAGGGTAATGGATGGGGAGCTCTGAGAGATGGTCAATTAAAGGAATACCATTACGTTTGGAATCTCAAGTCAAATTTAGGGTGATTACTTTCATGTTGTTAGGTGTCAGGTCAGTGTAAAAGTGTCCCTGTATGTCATACTGATACTCTCAGACCGGGGAGTCGGCTAGGGTTTAGGGACAGGGGAATGGTGAGAGTAGGCTAAATTAAAGTGATAACGTCACGTTCCGAATCTCGAGTCATACTTTTGGTGAGTACTTTGATGTGCATAGTTGTCGGGTCAGTGGAAAACTGTCCCTGTGAACCATATTGATACTCTGGGTCTTGGAGATGGCTTGGGTTAGGGTTAGGGGAACGGTGAGAGTTGGGTCAATTAAAGTGATACCGTCACGTTCGGAACCTCGAATCAAAGTGAGGGTGAATTCTTTGATGATCGTAAGTGTCAGGACAGTGAAAAATTGCTCCTGAAGTTCATATTGACACTCTGGGCCTTGGGAGTCTTCTAGGGTTAGGGTTAGGAGAACGGTGAGAGAAGGGTTAATTAAAGTGTTACCGTCACATTCTGAATCTCGAGTTAAAGTAGGTGTCAGGACAGTGGAAAAGTATCCCTTTAGGTTATTTTTCATACACTGGGGCTGGGGAGAGGGCTAGCGTTAGGGTTAGCGGAACGGTGAGAATACGGACAATTAAAGTGATAACGTTACGTTTGGAATCGTGATTCAAATTTAGGGTGAGTAGTTTTATGTTTGTAGGTGTCAGGTCCTAGGAAAAGAGTCCCTGTATGTCATATTGATACTCTGGGACTGGGGAGTCGCCTAGGGTTAGGGTTAGGGGAGCGGTGAGTTTAGTGTCCATTAAAGTGAGAATGTGACGTTCGGAATCTTGAGTCAAAGTTAATGTGAGTACTTTGATGTGTGTATTTGTCGGGTCAGTGGAAAACTGTCCCTGTATGTCATATTGATACTCCAGGACTCGGAGATGGCTAGGGTTAGGGTAAGGGAAACGGTAAGAGTTGGGACAATTAAAGTGATACCGTCACGTTTAGAATCGCGGGTCAAAGTGAGGGTGAGTGTTTTGATGTTCGTAAGTGTCAGGATAGTGGAAAACGTCTCCTGAAGTTCATATTGACACTCTGGGCCTTGGGAGTCTCCTAGGGTTGTGTTAGGAGAACAGTGAGAAAAGGGTAAATTAAAGTGATACAGTCACATTCTGAGTCTCGAGTCAAAGTTAGGATGAGTACTTTGATGTTCGTAGGTTTCAAGAGAGTGCAAAAGTATCCCTTTAGGTCATTCTGAAACACTGGGACTGGGGCGTCGGCTAGGGTTAGGGTTAGGGGAGCGGTGAGAGTAGGGTCCATTAAAGTGATAATGTCACGTGCGTAGGTGTCCAGGAACTGAGGACGATTCCGTTTAGGTCATTTTGATACACTAGGCCTCTTGATACTGCTAGGGATAGGGTTATCGGAACGGTGAAAATACTGTCAATTAAAGTGATAACAACACGTTGAGAATCTCGAGTTCAAAGTTAGGGTGAGTACTTTGATGGTCGCACTTGTCAGGATAGTGGAAAAATGACGATGTAGTTCATATTGACACACTAGTCCTTTTGCAGATGGCTAGGGTTAGGGGTAGCTGAACGGTGAGAGTAGGGTCAATTAAAGTGATACCGTTAGGTTCGGGATCTCGATTCAAATTTAGGGTGACTACTTTGATGTTTGTAGTATCTAGGTTAGAGGAAAAGTGTCCCTGTATGTCATATTGATCCTCTGGGACTGGGGAGTCGGCTAGGTTTAAGGTTAGGGGAACGCTGAGAGTAGGATCAATTCAAAGGATACATTCACGATGGAATCTCGAGTCAAAGTGAGGGTGAGTACTTTGATGTTCGTAAGTGTCAGGACCGTGAAGATGTTTCTGTTTAGGTCATTTTGAAACATTAGGCCAGGTGTGACGGCTAGGGATGGGGTTATCTGAACGGTGAGAATGCGGTCAATTAAAGTGATACCATCACATTCAGAATCTCGAGTCAAAGTTAGGGTGAGTGTTTTGAGTGTACTTGTCAGGACAGTGGAAAAATGACCCTGGAAGTCATACTGACACACTAGTCCTGTGAAGAGGGCTAGGGTTAGGGTTAGCGTAACGGTGAGTGTAGGGTCAATTAAAGCGATACCATTCTGTTTGGAATGTCGATTCAAATTTAGTGTGAGTACTTTGATGTTTGTAGGTGTCAGGTCTGTGGAAAAGTGACCTTGCATTTCATGTTGATTTGCTTGGACTGGTGAGGCGGATAGGGTTAGGGTTCGGGGAACGGTGTGAGTAGGGTATATTAAAGTGATAATGTCACGTTAGGAATCTCCAGTCAAAGTGAGGGTGAGTACTTTGATGTTCGTACGTGTCAAGACAGTGAAAAAGTATCCCTTTTGGTCATTTTGATACACAGGGGCTAGGGAGTTGGTAGGGTTAGGATTAGGGGAATGCTGAGAGTAGGGTCAATTAAACTGACAATGTCATGTTCAGAATCTCGAGTCAAAGTTAGAGTGAGTACTTTGATATTCGTAGGTGTCAGGAAACTGAAGAATTTCCCCTTTAGGTCATTTTGGTACACTAGGCCTGCTGCGACGGCTACGGTTAGGGTTATCGGAACAGTGAGAATAGGGTCAATTAAAGTGGAAACATCACGCTCATAATCTAGAGTCAAAGTCAGTGTGAGTACATTGATGGTCGTACTTGTCAGGACAGTGGAGAAACGACCCGGTAGGTCATATGGAAACACTAGGCCTGTGGAGATGGCTACAGTTATGGTTAGCGGAACGGTGAGAGTTGGGTCAATTAAAGTGATACCGTCACTTTCTGAATCTCGAATTAAAGTTAGGGTGAATACTTTGATGTTCGTAGGTGTCAAGACAGTGAAAAAGTATCCCTTTATGTCATTTTGATGTAGTGGGGCTGGGGAGACGGCTAGGGATAGGGTTAGGGGAACGGTGAGAATAGGGTCAATTAAAGTGATACCATTATGTTCGGAATCTCGATTCCAACTGAGCGTGAGTACTTTGATAATTTGTAGGTGTTAGGTCAGTGGGAAAGTGTCCCTGTATGTTATGTTGATACTCTGGGACTGAGGAGTCGGATAGGTTTAGGGTTAGGGGAGATTTGACAGATGAGTCAATTAATGGGATACCATCACGTTTGGAATCTCAAGTCAAATTAGGGTGATTACTTTGATGTTTCTAGGTTTCAGGTCAGTGTAAAAGTGTCCCTGTATGTCATCTTGATACTCTCATAGTGGGGAGTCGGCTAGGGTTAGGGACAGGGGAATGGTGAGAGTAGGCTAAATTAAAGTGATAACTTCACGTTCGGAATCTCGAGTCATAGTTTTGGTGAGTACTTTGATGTGTGTAGTTGTCGGGTCAGTGGAAAACTGTCCCTGTATGTCATATTGCTACTCCAGGACTCGGAGATGGCTAGAGTTAGGGTAAGGGAAACGGTAAGTGTTGGGACAATTAAAGTGATACCGTCAAGTTCAGAATCTTGAGTCAAAGTGTGGGTGAGTGTTTTGATGTTCGTAAGTGTCAGGATAGTGGAAAAATGCTCCTGAAGTTCATATTGACACGCTGGGCCTTGGAAGTCTCCTAGGGTTGGGTTAGGAGAACAGTGAGAGAAGGGAAAATTAAAGTGATACCATCACATTCTGAATCTCGAGTCAAAGTTAGGATGAGTACTTTGATGTTCGTAGGTTTCAAGAGAGTGCAAAAGTATCCCTTTAGGTCATTCTGATACACTTGTGCTGGGGCATTGGCTAGGGTTGTGTTAGAGGAACGTTGAGAGTAGGGTCAATTAAAGTGATAATGTCACGTTCGTAGTTGTCCGGAAACTGAGGAAGATTCCGTTTAGGTCATTTTGATACACTAGCCTGCTTTAGACTGCTAGGGTTAGGGTTATCGGAACGGTGAAAATACTGTCAATTAAAGTGAAACCATCACGTTGAGAATCTCGAGTCCAAAGTTAGGGTGAGTACCTTGAAGGTCGTACTTGTCAGGACAGTGGAAAAATGACCATGTAGGTCATATTGACACACCAGTACTTTGCAGATGGCTAGGATTAGGGTTAGCGGAACGGTGAGAGTTGGGTCCATTAAAGTAATACCGTTAGGTTCGGAATCTCGATTCAATTTTAGGGTGAGTGCTTTGATGTTTGTAGGAGCTAGATTGGAGGAAAATTGTTCCTGTATGTCATATTGATCCTCTGGGACTGGGGAGTCCGCTAGGGTTAGGTTTAGGGGAACGGAGAAACTAGGATCAATTCAAAGGATTCATTCATGATGGAATCTCGAGTCAAAGTGAGGGTGAGTACTTTGACGTTCGTATGTGTCAGGACAGTGAATATGTTTCTGTTTAGGTCATTTTGAATCACTAGGCCAGGTGAGACGGCTAGAGTTGGGGTTATCGGAACGGTGAGAATGCGGTCAATTAAAGTGATACCATCACATTCCGAATCTCGAGTCAAAGTTAGGGTGAGTGTTTTTAGTGTCGTAATTGTCAGGACAGTGGAAAAATGACCCTGGAAGTCATACTGACACATTTGGCCTGAGAAGATGGCTAGCTTTAGGGTTAGCGTAACGGTGAGTGTAGGGTCAATTAAACCGATACCATTCTGTTCGGAATGTCGATTCAAATCCAGGGTGAGTACTTTGATGTTTGTAGGTGTTAGGTCTGTGGAAAAGTGACCCTGCATGTCATGTTGATACGCTGGGACTTGTGAGGCTGCCAGGTTTAGGGTAAGGGAATCGGTGAGAGTAGGGTCATTTAAAGAGATAATGTCATGTTCAGAATCTCCAGTCAAAGTGAGGGTGGTACTTTGATGTTCCTAGGTGTCAAGACAATGAAAAAGTATCCCTTTAGGTCATTTTGATACACAGGGGCTAGGGAGTTGGTAGGGTTAGGATTAGGGGAATGCTGAGAGTAGGGTCAATTAAACTGACAATGTCATCTTTGGAATCTCGAGTCAAAGTTAGAGTGAGTACTTTGATATTCCTAGGTGTCAGGAAATTGAAGAATTCCCCTTTAGGTCATTTTGATACACTAGGCCTGCTGCGATGGCTAGGGTTAGGGTTATCGGAACAGTGAGAATAGGGTCAATTAAAGTGGTAACATCACGCTCAGTATCTAGAGTCAAAGTCAGTGTAAGTACATTGATGGTCGTACTTGTCAGGACAGTGGGGAAATGACCCTGTAGGTCATATGGACGCAGTAGGCCTGTGGTGATGGCTAGGGTTAGGGTTAGCGGAACGGTGAGTGTAGGGTCAATGAAAGTGATACCGTCACATTCTGAATCTCGATTCAAAGTTAGGGTGATTTCTTTGATGTTCGTAGGTGTCAAGACAGTGGAAAAGTATCCCTTTATGTCATTTTCATATACTGGGGCTGGTGAGACGGCTACGGTTAGGGTTAGGGGAACGGTGAGAATAGGGTCAATTAAAGTGATACCGTTAAGTTCGGAATCTCGATTCCAACTTAGGGTGAGTACTTTGATAATTTTTAGGTGTCAGGTCAGTGGAAAAGTGTCCCTGTATGTCATGTTGATACTCTGAGATAGGGGAGTTGGATAGGGTTAGGGTTAGGGGAGCTGTGAGAGATGGGTCAGTTAATGGGATACCATCACGTTTGGAATCTCAAGACAAATTTAGGGTGATTACTTTGATGTTTGTAGGTGTCAGGTCAGTGTAAAAGTGTCCCTGTATGCCATATTGATACTCTCAGACTGGGGAGTTGGCTAGGTTTAGGGACAGGGGAATGGTGACAGTAGGCTAAATTAAACTGATAACGTCATGTTCGGAATCTCGAGTCATAGTTTTTGTGAGTACTTTGATGTGCGTAGTTGTCGGGTTTAGTGGAAAACTGTTCCTGTGTATCATATTGATACTCTGGTTCTCTGAGATGGCTAGGGTTAAGGTTATGGGAACAGTGAGAGTTGGGTCAATTGAAGTGATACCGTCACGTTCGCAACTCGAGTCAATGTGAGGGTGAGTTCTTTGATGATCGTATGTGTCAGGATAGTGGAAAATTGCTCCTGAAGTTCATATTGACACTCTGAGCCTTGGGATTCTTCTAAGGTGAGGGTTATGAGTACGGTGAGAGAAGGGTAAATTAAAGTGAAACCGTAAAATTCTTAATCTCGAGTCAAAGTTAGGGTGTGTACTTTGATGTTCGTAGGTGTAAGGACACTGAAACAGTATCCCTTCAGGTCATTTTCGTACACTGGGCCAGGGGAGACGGCTAGGGTTAGGGTTAGTGGAATGGTAAGAGTAGGATCAATTATAGTGATAGCGTCACGTTCAGAATCTCGAATCGAAGTTAGGGTGAGTACTTTGATGTTCTAGTTGTCAGAACAGTGAAATAGTTTCCCTTTAGGTCAGTTTGATATACTAGGCCTGGGGCAATGGTGAGGGTTAGGGTTAGCGGAACGGTGAGAATAGGGTCAATTAAATGATACCATCACGTTCAGAAAATTGATTGAAAGTTAGAGTGAGTACTTTGATGTTTGTAAGTGTCATGACATTCGAAAATTGTCCCTGTATGTCATATGGACAGTGTATTCTGGAGAAACGGAAAAGGTTAGGGTTATTGGAAATGTGATAGAAGGGTCAATTAAAGTAATAACGTCACATTCAGAACCTCGAATCAAAGATAGAGTGAGTACTTTTATGTTCGTAAGTATCAATACAGTGAAAAAGTATCCCTGAAATTCAAATTGATACACTGGACCTGGTTAGACGGCTAGGATTAAGGTTAGGGGAAAGGTAAGAGTAGGGTCAATTAAATTGGTACCGTCACATTCGGAATCTCGGGCCAAAGATACAGTGAGTTCTTTGGTGTTCGTCCTTGTCAGGACAGAGAAAAAGTTTCCCTTTAGATCATTTTGAAACACTAGGCCTGGTGCGACGGAAGGGTTAGGGTTGTCGGAACGGTGAAGGTAGGGTCAATTAAAATGATGCCGTCACGTTCGGAATCTGGAGTCAAAGTTAGGGTGACTACATTGATGTTCGTAGGTGTCAGGACATGGGAAAAGTGTCCCCGTATGTCATATTGACACTCAGGGACTGGAGATTCCCCTAGGGTGAGGGTTAGCAGAACGGTAAGAGTTGGGTCAATTAAAGTGATACCGTCACGTTCGGAATCTCGAGTCAAAGTAATGGTGACTACTTTGATGTTTGTAGGTGTCTGGACATGGGAAAAGTGTCCCTGTACGTCATATTGACAATCAGGGACTGGGGATTCCTCTAAGGTGGGGGTCAGCAGAACGGGAAGTGTAGGGGCAATTAAAGTGATACCGTCACGTTCGGAATCTCAAGTCAAACTGAGGGTGAGTATTTTGATGACCGTAGGTGTCAGGAGAGTGGAAAATTGTCACTAAAGGTATTATTTACATTCTGGGGTTTGGGAGTCTTCTAGGGTTAGGGTAAGGAGAACGGTGCGAGAAAGGAAAATGAAAGTGATGCCATCACATTCTGAATCTCGAGTCAAAGTTAGGGTGAGTACTTTGATGTTTGTAGGTGTCAGGACATTGGAAAAGTGTCCCTGAAGGTATTACTGATTCTCTGGGCCTTGGGAGTCTTCTAGGGTTAGGTTAAGGAGAACGATGAGAAAAGGGTATATTAAAGTGATACTGTCACATTCTGAATCTCATGTCAAAGTGAGGGTGAGTCTTTCGATATTTGTAGGTGTCAGGACATTGGAAATGTGTCCCTGTATGTCATATTGACACTCAGGGACTGGGGATTCCTCTATGGTGAGGGTCAGAAGAACGAGAAGAGTTGGGTCAATGAAAGTGATACCGTCACATTCAGAATCTCGAATCAAAGATAGAGTGAGTACTTTGATGTTCGTAGGTGTCAGGACAGTGAAAAAGTTTCCCTTTAGGTCATTTTGATATACGAGGCCTGGGGCGAGTCTAGGGTTAGGGTAACCAGAACGGTGAGAATAGTCTCAATTGAAGTGATACCGTCACGTTCAGAAAATCGATTCAAAATTAGGGTGAGTACTTTGAAGTTTTTATGTGTGAGAACATTGGAAAAGTGTCCCTGTATGTCATACTGACTCTCTGGAATGGGGAGAAGGCTAGGGTTAGGGTTAGGGGACAGGTGAGAAAAGGGTCAATGAACGTGATACCATCACATTCAGAATCTCGAATCAAAGATAGAATGAGTACGTTGATGTTCGTAGGTGTCAGGACACTGAAAAAGTGTCCCTGTAGGTTGTATTTATACACTGGTTCTGGGGAGACAGCCAGGGTTTGAGTTAGGGCGAAGGTAAGAGTAGGGTCAATGAAAGTGATAGCGTCACGTTCAGAATCTCGAGTCAAAGTTAGGGTGAGTTCTTTGATGTTCGTACTTGTCAGGACAGGGAAAAAGTTTCCCTTAGATCATTTTGACCCACTAGGCCTGGTGCGACGGCTAGGGTAAGGGTTATCGGAACGGTGAGAGTAGGGTCAATTAAAGTGGTACCGTCACGTTTGGAATCTCTAGTCAAAGTTAGGGTTAGTACTTTGATGGTCGTACATGTCAGGACAGTGGAAAAATGACTCTATAGGTCATATTGAGATGGCTAGGGTTAGCGTTAGCGTAACGGTGATATGTTATGTTTGGAATCTCGATTCAAATTTAGGGTGAGTACTTTGATGTTTGTAGGTGCTAGGTCAGAGGGAAAGTGTCCCTGTATGTCATAGTGATACTCTGGAACTGGGGATAAGGCTGGGGTTAGGGTTAGGGGAACGGTGAGACTGTGGTCAATTAAAGTGATACCGTCACGTTCTGAATCTCGAGTCAAAGTGAGGGTGAGTTCCTTGATGTTCCTAGGTGTCGCGACAGTGGAAAGGATACCCTGAAGGTATTATTGACACTCTGGGGCTTGGGAGTATTCTAGGGTTAGGGTTAGGAGTATGGAGAGAGAAGGGTAAATTAAAGTGAAACCGTAAAATTCTGAATCTCGAGTCGAAGTTAGGGTAAGTACTTTGATGTTCGTAGGTGTCAGGATAGTGAAAAATTTTCCGTTTAGGTCATGGTGATAAACTAGGCCTAATTCGACAGCTAGGGTTACGGTTATCGAAATGGTGAGAAAAGGGTCAATTAAAGTAATACCATCATGTTCAGAATCTAGAGTCAAAGTTAGGGTGAGTACTTTGATGGTCGTACTTGTCAGGACAGTGGAAAAACGACCCTGTCGGTTTTATGGACACACTAGTCTTATGGAGATGGCTAGGGTTAGGGTTACCAGAACAGTAAGAGTAGGGCCAATTAAAGTGGTACCGCCACTTTTGGAATCTCAACTCTAAGTTCAGGTGACTTCTTTGATGTTTGTAGGTGTCTGGTCAGTTGAACACTGTCCCTCTATGTCGTATTGATACTCTGGTATTGGGCAGATGGCTAGTGTTAAGGTTAGGGGAACGGTGATAGTTGGTTCACTTAAAGTGACATCGTCCTGTTCGGAATATCGAGTCAAAGTGAGGGTGAGTACTTTGATGTTTGTAGGTGTCAAGACAGTGGAAAAGTATCCCTTTAGATCATTTTGATACACTGGGACTTGGGAGACGGCTAGGGTTAGGGTTAGGGGAATGGTAAGAGTAGGGTCTGTTAAAGTGGTATTGTCACGTTCAGAATCTCGAGTCAAAGTGAGGGTGAGTACTTTTATGTTCTTAGGTGTCAGGACAGTGGAAAAATATCACTTTAGGTCATTTTGATACACTGGGTTTAGGGAGATGGCAAGGGTATTGTTAGGGGAACGGTAAGATTTGGGTCAGTGAAATAGATATCGTCACGTTCGGGATCTCGAGTCAAAGTTAGGGTGAGTACTTTGATGTTCTTAGGTGTCAGGACAGTGGAAAAATATCACTTTATGTCATTTTGATACACTGGGTTTAGGGAGATGGCAAGGGTATGGTTAGGGGAACGGTAAGATTTGGGTCAGTGAAATAGATATCGTCACGTTCGGGATCTCGAGTCAAAGTTAGGGTGAGTACTTTGTTGTTCTTATGTGTCAGGACAGGGAAAAGTTTCCCTTTAAGTCATTTTAATATGCTACACCAGGTGTGATGGCTAGGGTTAGGGTTCTTGGAACGGTGAGAATAGGGTAAATTAAAGTGATAACATCATGTTCAGAATATCCCGTCAAAGTCAGGGTGAGTACTTTGATGGTCGTATTTGTCAGGACAGTGGAAAAATGACCCTGCAGGTCTAATGGACACACTAGGCCTATGGAGATGGCTAAGGTTAATGTTAGCGAAACAGTGAGAATAGGGTCAAGTAACGTGATACCGTTACGTTCGTAATCTCGATTGAAATTTAGGGTGAGTACTTTGATGTTTGTAGGTGTCAGTCAGTGGCAAATGGTCCCTGTATGTCATATTGATACTCTAGGACAGGGCCGTCGGCTAGGGTAGGGTTACGGGAACGGTGAGAGTAGGGTCAATTAAAGTGATAATGTCACTTTTAAAATCTCGAGTCAAAGTTTGGGTGAGTACTTTGATGTTTGTAGGTGTCGGGTCAATGGAAAATTGTCCCTGTATCTCATATTGATCCTCTGGGACTGGGGAATCGGCTAGGGTTACGGTTAGGGGAACGGTAAGAGTAGGGTAAATTAAAGTGGTACCGTCACGTTTGGAATCTCGAGTCAAAGTTAGGGTGATTACTTTGATGTTCGTAATTGTAAGGACAGTGAAAACATTTCCGTTTAGGTTACTTTGAAACACTAGATATGCTGCGATATCTAAGGTTAGGGTTACCGGAACGGTGAGAATAGGGTCAATTAAAGAGATACCATCACGTTCAGAATCTCGAGTCAAAGTTAGGGAGAGTATTGCGATTGTTGTACTTGTCAAGACAGATGAAAAATGACCCTGTAGGTCATATTGACACACTTGGTTTTTGGAGATGGCTAGGGTTAGGGTTAGCAGAACTGTGAGAGTAGGGTCAGTTAAATTGCTACCATTACTTTCGGAATCTCCATTCAAATTTAGGGTGAGTAGTTTGATGTTTGTAGGTGTCAGGTCAGTGAAAATGTGTCCCTGTATGTCATATTGATACTCTGGGACTGGGGAGTTGGCTAGGGTTAGGGTTATTGGAACGGTGAGAGTTGGGTCAATTAAAGGGAAATCGTCACATTCAGAATCTCGAGTCAAAGGAGGGTGAGTACTTTGATGTTCTTAGGTGTCAGGACAGTGGAAAAGTATCACTTTAGGTCATTTTGATACACTGGATTTAGAAAGATGGCAAGGGTAGGGTTAGGGGAACGGTAAGGGTTGGGTCACTGAAATAGATATCGTCTCGTTCAGAATTTCAAGTCAAAGTTAGGGTGAGTACTTTGACGTACGTAGGTGTCAGGATAGTGAAAAAGTTTCTGTTTAGGTCTTTTTGATAAACTAGGTCTACTGGGACAGCTAGGTTTAGGGTTCTCGCACAATTGAGAATGGGGTCAATTAAAGTGATACCATCATATTCAGAATCTCGCGTCACAGTTGGGGTGAGTACTTTGATGGTCGTACTTATCAGGACAGTTGAAAAATGACCCTGTAAGTCTTATGGACACACTAGGCTTATGGAGATGGCTATGTTTAGGGTTAGAGGAACAGTAAGAGTAGGGTCAATTAAGGTGGTACCGCCACTTTCGGAATCTCGATTCTAAGTTCAGGTGACTTCTTTGATGTTTGTAGGTGTCGGATCAGTTGAAAACTGTCCCTGTATGTCATATTGATACTCTCAGACTGGGGAGTCGGCTAGGGTTAGGGACTGGGAATTGGTGAGAGTAGGCTAAATTAAAGTGATAACGTCACGTTCGGAATCTCGAGTCATAGTTTTGGTGAGTACTTTGATATGTGTAGTTGTCGGGTCAGTGGAAAACTGTCCCTGTGTATCATATTGATACTCTGGGTCTCGGAGATGGCTAGGGTTAGGATTAGGGGAACGGTGAGAGTTGGTTCAACTAAAGTGATACCGTCACGTTTGGAACCTCGAGTCAAAGTGAGGGTGAGTTCTTTGATGATTGTAAGTGTCAGGACAGTGAAAAATTGTTCCTGAAGTTTATATTTACTCTCTGGGCCTTGGGAGTCTTCTAGGGTGAGGCTTAGGAGAACGGTGAGAGAAGGGTTAATTAAAGTGTTACTGTCACATTCTGAATCTCGAGTTAATGTTAGGGTGGGTACTTTGATGTTCGTAGGTGTCAGGACAGTGGAAAATTATCCCTTTGTGTTATTTTTCATACACTGGGGCTGGGGAGACGGCTAGGGTTAGGGTTAGCGGAACGACGAGAATACGGTCAATTAAAGTGATACCGTTACGTTCGGAATCGCGATTCAAATTTAGGGTGAGTACTTTTATGTTTGTAGGTGTCAGGTCCTAGGAAAAGAGTCCCTGTGTGTCATATTGTTACTCTGGGACTGGGGAGTCACCTAGGGTTAGGGTTAGGGGAGCGGTGAGAGTAGGGTATATTAAAGTGATAATGTCACGGTCGTAGTTGTCTGGAAACTGATGAAGATTCCGTTTAGGTCATTTTGATACACTAGCCTGCTTGAGGTTGCTAGGGTTTGGGTTTGGGAACGGTGAAAATACTGTCAATTAAAGTGATACCATCACGTTGGGAATCTCGAGTCCAAACTTAGGGTGAGTATATTGATGGTCGTACTTGTCAGGACAGTGGAAAAATGACCTTGTAGGTCATATTTTCACACGTGGTCTTTGCAGATAGCTAGGGTTAGGGTTAGCGGAACGGTGGGAGTAGGGTCAATTAAAGTGATACCGTTAGGTTCGCAATATCGATTCAAATTTAAGGTGAGTTCTTTGATGTTTGTAGGAGCTAGGTTAGAGGAAAAGTGTCCCTGTATGTCATATTTATCCTCTGGGATTGGGGATTCCGCTAGGGTTAGGTTTAGGGGAACAGACAGAAGAGGATCAATTCAAAGGATACATTCATGATGGAATCTCGAGTCAAAGTGAGGGTGAGTACTTTGATGTTCGTATGTGTCAGGACAGTGAAGATGTTTCTGTTTAGGTCATTGTGAAACACTAGGCCAGGTGAGACGGCTAGGCTTGGGTTATTGGAACGGTGAGATTGCGGTCAATTAAAGTGAAAGCATCACATTCAGAATCTCGAGTCAAAGTTAGGGTGAGTGTTTTGAGTGTCGTACTTGTCAGGACAGTGGAAAAATGACCCTGGAAGTCATAGTGACACGCCAGGCCTGTGAAGATGGCTAGGGTTAGGGTTAGTGTAACGGTGAGTGTAGGGTCAATTAAAGCGATACCGTTCTGTTCCGAATGTTGATTCAAATTTAGGGTGAGTACTTTGATGTTTGTAGGTGTCAGGTCTGTGGAAAAGTGACCCTGCCTGTCATGTTCATACGCTGGGACTGGTGAGGATGCCAGGTTTAGGGTAAGGGAATCGGTGAGAGTAGTGTCATTTAAAGTGATAATGTCACGTTTGGAATTTCCAGTCAACGTGAGGGTGAGTACTTTGATGTTCGTAGGTGTCAAGACAGTGAAAAAGTATCCCTTTAGGTCATTTTGATACACAGTGGCTGGGGAGTTGGTAGGGTTAGGATTAGGGGAATGCTGAGAGTAGGGTCAATTAAAATGACAATGTCACATTCGGAATCTCCATTCAAAGTTACAGTGAGTACTTTGATATTCCTAGGTGTCAGGAAATTGAAGAAGTTCCCCTTTAGGTCATTTTGTTACACTAGGCCAGTGCTATGGCTAGGGTTAGGATAATCGGAACAGTGAGAATAGGGTCAATTAAAGTGGTAACATCACACTCAGAATCTAGAGTCAAAGTCAGTGTGAGTACATTGATGGTCGCACTTGTCAGGACAGTGGAAAAATGACCCTGTAGGTCATATGGACACACTAGGCCTGTGGAGATGGCTAGGGTTAGGGTTAGCGGAACGGTGAGAGTACGGTCAATTAAAATAATACCGTCAAATTCTGAATCTCGAATCAAGTTTAGGGTGAATACTTTGATGTTTGTAGGTGTCAAGATAATGAAAAAGTATCCCTTCATGTCATTTTGATGTACTGGAGCTGGGGAGATGGCTAGGGTTAGGGTTAGGGGAACGGTCAGAATAGGGTCATTTAAAGTGATACCGTTAAGTTCGGAATCTCGATTCCAACTTAGGGTGAGTACTTTGATAATTTGTAGGTGTCAGGTCAGAGGAAAAGTGTCCCTGTTTGTCATGTTGATACTCTGGGACTGGGGAGTCGGACAGGGTTAGGGTTAGGCGAGCTGTAAGAGATGGGTCAATTAATGGGATACCATCACTTTTGGAATCTCAAGTCAAATTTAGGGTGATTACTTTGATGTTTGTAGGTGTCAGGTCAGTGTAAATCTGTCCCTGTATGTCATATTGATACGCTCAGACTGGGGAGTCGGCTAGGGTTAGGGACAGGGGAATGGTGAGAGTAGGCTAAATTAAAGTGACAACGTCACGTTCGAGATCTCGAGTCATAGTTTTGGTCAGTACTTTGATGTGCGTAGTTGTCGGGTCAGTGGAAAACTGTCCCTGTGTATCATATTGATACTCTGGTTCTAGGAGATGGTTAGGGTTAGGGTTAGAGGATCGGTGAAAGTTGGGTCAATTGAAGTGATACCGCCACGTTCGGAACCTCGAGACAAAGTGTGGGTGAGTTCTTTGATGATCGTAAGTGTCAGGACAGTGGAAAATGGCTCCTGAAGCTCATATTGACACTCTGGGCCTTGGGAATCTTCTAGGGTGAGGGTTAGGAGTACGGTGAGAGAAGGGTAAATTAAAGTGAAACCGTAAAATTCTGAATTTCGAGTCAAAGTTAGTATGTTAACTTTGATGTTCGTAGGTTTCAGGACAGTGAAACAGTACCCCTTTAGCTCATTTTTGTACACTGGGCCAGGGGAGTCAGCTAAGGTTAGGGTTAGTGGAATCGTAAGAGTAGGGTCAATTATAGTGATAGCGTCAAGTTCGGAATCTCGAGTCAAAATTAGGGTGAGTACTTTGATGTTCGTAGGTTTTAGGACATTGGAAAAGTGTCCTTTTATGTCATATTGACACTCAGGGACTGGGGATTCCTCTAGGGTTATGGTTAACAGAACAGTAAGTGTATGGTCAATGAAAGTGATACCGTCACGATTGGAATCTTGAGTCAAAGTTAGGGTGAGTACTTTGATGTTCTAGGTGTCAGGACAGTGGAAAAGTATCCCTTTACGTCATTTTGATACACTGGGACTGGGGAGACGGCTAGGGTTAGGGTTAGGTGGACGGTAAGAGTAGTGTCAATTAAAGTGTTACCGTCACGTTCGAAATCTCGAGTCAAAGGTTTGGTGATTACTTTGATGTTCGTAGTTGTAATGACAGTGAAAACATTTCCATTTAGGTTACTTTGATACACTAGATCTGCTGCGATGTCTAGGGTTAGGGTTACCGGAACGGTGAGAATAGGATCAATTAAAGAGATACCATCACTTTCAGAATCTCGAGTCAAAGTTAGGGTGAATACTTCGATTGTTGTACTTGTCAAGACAGTTGAAAAATGACCCTGTAGGTCATATTGACACAATTGGTTTATGGATATGGCTAGGGTTAGGGTTAGCGGAACTGTGAGAGTAGGGACAATTAAAGTGCTACCGTACATTCTGAATCTCCATTCAAATTTAGGGTGAGTTCTTTGATGTTTGTAGGTGTCAGGTCAGTGAAAATGTGTCCCTGTATATCATATTGATACTCTGGGGCTCGGTAGTTGGCTAGGGTTAGGGTTATGGGAACGGTGAGTGTTGGGTCAATCAAAGGTAAACCATCACGTTCGGAATCTCGAGTCAAAGTGAGGGTGAGTACTTTGATGTTCTTATGGGTCAGGACAGTGGAAAAGTTTCCCTGAAGGTCATTTTGACACTCTGACCCATGGGAGTCTTCTAGGGTTAGGGTTAGGAGAACGGTGAGAGAAGGTTAAATTAAAGTGTAACCATCACATTCTGAATCTCGAGTCACAGTTAGGGTGAGTACTTTCATGTTCGTAGGTGTCAGGACAGTGAAAAAGTATCACTTTAGGTCATTTTGATACACTGGGGTTAGGGAGATGGCTAGGATGAAGTTTAGGGGAACGGTAAGAGTTGGGTCAATGAAATTGATATCGTCACGTTCGGTATCTCGAGTTAAACTTAGGGTTATTACTTTCATGTTTGTAGGTGTCCGGATAGTGAAAAAGTTTCCGTTTAGGTCATTGTGATAAACTAGGCCTACTGCGATGGCTAGGGTTAGGGTTATCACAATGGTGAGAAAAGGATCCATTAAAGTGATACCATCATGTTCAGTTAGGGTGAGTACTTTGATAGTCGTACTTGTCAGGACAGTGGAAAAACGACCCTGTCAGTTTTATGGACACACTAGTCTTATGTCGATGGCTAGGGTTAGGGTTACCGGAACAGTAAGAGTAGGATCAATTAAAGTGTATCGCCACGTTTGGAATCTCAACTCTAAGATCAGGTGACTTCTTTGATGTTTGTAGGTGTCGGGTCAGTTGAACACTGTCCCTGAATGTAATATTGATACTCTGGTACTGGGGAGATGTCTAGTGTTAAAGTTACGGGAACGGTGATAGTTGGTTCAATTAAAGTGACGTCATCATGTTCGGAATATCGAGTCAAAGTGAGGGTGAGTACTTTGATGTTGTTAGATGTCAGGACAGTGGAAAATTACCTCTTTATGTCAAGTTGATACACTGGGACTGGGGAGACAGCTAGGGTTAGGGATAGGGGAACGGTAAGAGTAGGGTCAATTAAAGTGGTACCGTCACGTTCGGAATCTCGAGTCAAAGTGAGGATGTGTACTTTGATGTTCTTAGGTGTCAGGACAGGGAAAAAGTTTCCCTTTAGGTCATTTTGATACACTAGGCCTGGTGTAACAGCTAGGGATAGGGTCATCGGAACGGTGAGAATAAGGTCAATTAAAGAGGTAACATCACGTTCAGAATCTCGAGTCAAAGTTAGGGTGAGTATTTCGATTGTCATATTTGTCAAGACAGTGGGAAAATGACCCTGTGGTTCATATTGTCACACATGGTTTGTGGAGAAGGCTAGGGTTAGGGTTAGCGGAACTGTGAGATTAGAGTCAATTAAAGTGCTACCGTTACATTCGGAATCTCGATTCAAATTTAGGGTGAGTAGTTTGATGTTTGTAGGTGTAAGATCAGTGAAAATGTGACCCGGTATGTCATATTGATACTCTGGGACTGGGGAGTTGGCTAGGGTTAGGGTTAGGGGAACGGTGGGAGTTGGGTCAATTAAAGGGAAATTGTCACGTTTGGAATCTTAAGTCAAAGTGAGGGTGAGTACTTTGATGTTCTTCGGTGTCAGGACAGTGAAAAGTGTCCCTGAATGTCATATTGCCACTCTGATCCTTGGGACTTTTCTAGGGTTAGGGTTAGAAGAACGGTTAGAGAAGGGTAAATTAAAATGATGACGTCACATTCTGAATCTCGAGTCAAATTTAGGGTCAATACTTTGATGTTCATAGGTTTCATAATAGTGAAAAATTTTCATTTAGCTCATTTTGATAAACTAGGCCTGCTGCGAAGGCCAGGGTTAGGGTTATCGCAATGGTGAGAATAGTGTCAATTAAAGTGATACCATCATGTTCAGAATCTCGAGTCAAAGTTAGCGTGAGTACTTTGATGGTCGTCCTTGTCAGGTCAGTGGAAAAGTGTCCCTGTATGTCCCATTGATACTATGGGACTGGGTAGTAGTTTAGGGTTAGTGTTAGAGGAAGGGTGAGAGCAGGGTCAATTAAATTGATAATGTCACTTTCAGAATCTCGTGTTAAAGTTAGGGTGAGTACATTGATGTTCGTAGGTGTCAGAACTGTGAAAAAGTGTCGTTTAAGTCATTTTGATATACTGAGGCTAGGGAGACAGCTAGTGTTAAGGTTAGTGGAACGGTAAGAGTTGCTTCATTTAAAGTGATACCATCAGGTTCAGAATCTCGAGTCAAAGTTAGGGTGAGTCCTTTGATGTTCGTAGGTGTCAGCACATTGGAAAAGTGTCTCTGAAATTCATATTGACACTCTGGGCCTTGGGAGTCTTTTAGGGTTAGAGTTAGAAAACGGTGAGAGAAGGGTAAATGAAAGTGACACCGTCACATTCTGAATCTCGAGTTAAAGTTAGGGTGAGTTCTTTGATGTTCGTAGGTGTTAGGACAGTGAAAAAGTTTCCGTTTCGGTCATTTTGATACACTATGTCTGGTGCGACGGCTAGGGTTTAGGGTTAGGGAAACGGTGACTGTTGGGTCAATTGAAAAGATAACGTCAAGTTCGTAATCTCGAGACATATTTAAGGTGAGTACTTTGATGTTTGTAGGTGTCAGGTCAGTGGAAAAGTGTCCCTGTATGTCATATTGATGCTATTGGACTGGGGAGTCGGCTAGGATTTCTGTGATGGGAAGGGAGAGACTAGGGTCAATTAAATTGATAGTGTCACGTTCGGAATATAGAGTTAAAGTTAGCCTGAGTACTTTGATGTTCGTAGGGTTCGGGACAGTGAAAAAGTTTCCGTTTAGGTCATTTTGATACACTAGGTCTGGTGCGACGGCTAGGGTTAGGGTTATCTGAACAGTGAGAATAGGGTCAATTAAAGTGCTACCATCACGTTCAGAATCTCGAGTCAAACTTAGGGTGAGTACTTTGATGTTTTTAAGTGTCAAGTCAGTGGCAAAGGTTCCCTGTATGTCATATTATACTCTGGAACTGGGGAGAAGGCTAGAGTTAGGGTGAGCGGAACGGTGAGACTAGGGTCAGTTAAAGAGTTAATGTGACTTTCAAAATCTCGAGTCAAAGTTTGAGTGAATACTTTGACGTTCGTAGGTGTCGGGGCAGTTGAAAACTGTTCCTGTTAGTCACATTGATAATCTAGGACTGGGGAGATTGCTAATGTTAAGATTAGTGGAACGGTGAGAGTTGCTTCAATTAAAGTGATACCGTCACGTTCAGAATCTCGAGTCAATGTGAGTGGGAGCGCTTGATGTTTGTAGATGTCAGGACCGTGGAAAACTCTCCCTGAGGGTCATATTGACACTCTGGGCCAGGTAGTCTTCTAGGGTTAGGGTTAGGAGAACGGTGAGAGAAGGGTAAATTAAACTGATACCGTCATATTCTGAATCTTGAGTCAAAGTTATGATGAGTACTTTGATATTCATAGGTGTCAAGACATTGAAAAAGTATTCCTTTAGCTAATTTTTATACACTGGGGCTGGGGAGAGGTCTAGGGTTAGGTTTAGGGGAATGGTGAGAGTAGGATCAATTAAAGTGGTACCATTATGTTCGGAATCTCGAGTCAAAGTTTGGGTGAATACTTTGACGTTCGTAAGTGTCGGGGCAGTTGAAAACTGCCCCTGTATGTCACATTGATACTCTAGGACTGGAGAGATTGCTAATGTTAGGGTTAGGGCAACGGTCAGAGTTGCTTCTATTAAAGTGATACCGTCACGTTCGGAATCTCGAGTCAAATTGTGGGTGAGTACTTTGATGTTCGTAGGGGTAAGTTCAGGGAAAAACTTTCCCTTTATGTCATTTCGATACACTAGGCCTGGTGCGACGGCTAGGGTCAGGGTTATAGGAACAGTAAGAGTAGGGTCAATTAAAGTGATACCAACACGTTTGGAATCTCCATTCAAATTTAGGGTGAGTACTTTCATGTTTGTAGGTGTCAGGTCAGTGGAAAAGTGTCCCTGTATTTCATACTGATACTCAGGTACTGGGGAGTCTTCTAGGGTTAGGGTTAGGAGAACGGTGAGAGAAGGGTAAATTAAAGTGATACCGACACATTCTGAATCTCGAGTCAAAGTTCGGGTGACTAATTTGATGTTCCTACATGTCAGGAAAGTGAAAAAGTATCGCTTTAGGTAATTTTATATACTGGGTCTAGGGAGAGGCCTAGGGGTAGGGTTAGGGGAACGGTAAGATTTGGATGAATTAAATTGATACCGTCACGTTCGGAATTTCGAGTCAAAGTTAGGGTGAGTACTTTGAAGGTTGTAGGTTTCAGGACAGTGAAAAAGATTCCTTTTAGGTCATTTTGATAAACTACGCCTGGTGCGACGGATAGGTTTAGGGTCATCTCAATGGTGAGAATACCATCAATTAAAGTGATACCATCATGATCAGAATCTCGAGTCAAAGTTAGGGTCAGTACTTTGATGGTCGTACTTGTCAAGACAGTGGAAAAATGACCCTGCAGGTCTTATGGACACACTAGGGCTATGGAGATTGCTAGGGTTAATGTTAGCGGAACAGTGAGAGTAGGGTCAATTAAAGTGTACCGTTACTTTCGGAATCTCGATTCAAATTTAGGGTGAGTACTTTGATGTTTGTAGATGTCAGGTCAGTGGAAAAGTGTCCCTGTATGTCAAATTGATACACTGGGGCTGGCGATTCGGCTAGGGTGTGGGTGAGGGGAACGTTGAGAGTACGCTCAATTAAAGGGATACCATCACGTTCAGAATCTCGTGTCAAAGTGAGGGTGAGTACTTTGATGTTCCTAGGTGTCAGGTCAGTGGCAAGTTTCCCTGAAGGTCATATTGACACTCTGGGCCTTGGGAGTCTTCTAGGGTTAGGGATAGGAAAACTGTGAGAGAACGGTAAATTAAAGTGATAGTGTCACATTCTCAATCTCGAGTCAAAGTGAGGGTGAATCCTTTGATGTTCATAGGTGTCAGGACAGTGAAATATTATCCCTTTAGGTCATTTTTATACACTGGGACTGGGGAGACGGCTAGGGTTAGGGTTAGAAGAACGGTAAGAGTATGTTCAATTAAAGTGGTACCGCCACTTTCAGAATCTCGAGTCAAAGTTAGGGTTAGTTCTTTGATGTTTGTAGGTGTCTGGACAGTTTAAAACTGTCCCTGTATGTCCTATTGATACTCTGGGACGGTGGAGATGGCTAGGGTTAGGGTTAGGGGAACGGTGAGCGTTGGTTCAATTAAAGTGATATCTTCACGTTTGGAATCTCGAGTCAAAGTGAGGGTGAGTCCTTTGATGTTCGTAGGTGTCAGGACATTGGAAAAGTGTCTCGGAAAGTCATATTGACACTCTGGGCCTTGTGAGTCTTTTAGGGTTAGAGTTAGGAAAACGGTGAGAGAAGGGTAAATGAAAGTGACACCGTCACATTCTGAATCTCGAGTTAAAGTTAGGGTGAGTGTTTGATGTTCGTAGGAGTTAGGACAGTGAAAAAGTTTCTGTTTAGGTCATTTTGATAGACTATGTCTGGTGCGACGCCTAGGGTTTAGGGTTAGGGAAAGGATGAATGTTGGGTCAATTGAAAGGATAATGTCAAGTTCGGAATCTCCAGTCACATTTAAAGTGAGTACTTTGATGTTTGTAGGTGTCAGGTCAGTGGAAAAGTGTCCCTGTATGTCATATTGATACTACTGGACTGGGGAGTCGGCTAGGATTTGGGTGATGGAAAGGGATTGAGTAGGATCAATTAAATTGATAGTGTCACGTTCGGAATCTAGAGCTAAAGTTAGGCTGAGTACTTTAATGTTCGTAGGGTTCAGGACAGTGAAAAAGTTTCCGTTTAGGTCATTTTGATACACTAGGTCTTGTGCGACGGCAAGGTTAGGGTTATCTGAACAGTGAGAATAGGGTCAATTAAAGTGCTACCATCACGTTCAGAATCTCGAGTCAAACTTATGGTGAGTACTTTGATGGTTTTAAGTGTCAGGTCAGTGGCAAAGGTTCCCTGTATGTCATATTAATACTCTGAAACTGGGGAGAAGGCTAGAGTTAGGGTGAGCGGAACGGTGAGACTAGGGTCAATTAAAGAGATAATGTGACTTTCAAAATCTCGAGTCAAAGTTTGGGTGAATACTTTGATGTTAGCAGGTGTCGGAGCAGATGAAAAATGTCCCTGTATGTCACAATTATAATCTGGGACTGGGGAGATTGCTAATGTTAAGGTTAGTGGAACGGTGAGAGTTGCTTAAATTGAAATGATACCGTCACGTTCGGAATCTCGAGTCAAAGTGAGGGTGAGCACTTTGAAGTTCGTAGATGTCAGGACCGTGGAAAAATCTCCCTGAAGGTCATATTGACACTCTGGGCCATGGGAGTCTTCTAGGGTTAGGGCTAGGTGAACGGTGAGAGAAGGGTAAATTAAACTGATACTGTCACATTCTGAATCTTGAATCAAAGTTAGGGTGAGTACTTTGATATTAATAGGTGTCAAGACAGTGAAAATGTATCCCTTTAGCTCATTTTTATACACTGGGGCTGGGGAGACAGCTAGGGTTAGGTTTAGGGGAATGGTAAGTGTAGGATCAATTAAAGTGGTACCATTACCTTCGGATTCTCGAGTCAATGTTAGGGTGAGTACTTTGACGTTCGTGGGTGTCAGGAATGGGAAGATGTTTCCCTTTAGGTCATTTCAATACACAAGGCCTGGTGTGGCATTTAGGGTTAGGGTTATGGGAACAGTGAGAATAGGGTCAATTAAAGTTATAACGTCACGTTCAGCATTTCAAGTCAAAGTTAGGGTGAGTACTTTGATTGTTGTACTTGTCAGGACAGTGGAAAAATGACCCTGCAATTCTTATGGACCCACTAGACTTATGGAGATTGCTAGGGTTGTATTAGCGGAACGGTGACAATAGGGTAAATTAAAGTGATACCGTTACGTTCGGAATGTCCAATCAAATTGAGGTGGGGACTTTGATGTTTGTAGGTGTCAGGTCAGTAGAAAAGTGTCCTTGTATGTCATATTGATACTCTGGGACAGGGGAATCGGCTAGATTTACGGTTAGGGGAACGGTGAGAGTAGGGCCAATTAAATTGATGCCGTCACGATCGGAATCTCAAGTCAAAGTTAGCATGAGTACTTTGAAGTTCGTAGTTCTCAAGAGAGTGTACAAGTTTCCTTTTAGGTCATTTTGATAAATTACACCGGGTGCGACGGCTAGGTTTAGGGTTATCGCAATGGTGAGAATACGGTCAATTAAAGTGATACCGTCATGTTCAGAATCTCGAGTCAAAGTTAGGGTCACTACTTTGATGGTCGTACTAGTCAGGACAGTGGAAAAATGACCCTGCAGGTCTTATGGACACACTAGGTCTATGGAGATGGCTACGGTTAATGTTTGCGGAACAGTGAGAGTACGGTCAATTAAAGTGTCCCGTTTCTTTCGGAATCTCGATTCAAATTTAGGGTGAGTACTTTGATGTTTGTAGATGTCAGGTCAGTGGAAATGTGTCCCTCTATGTCAAATTGATACTCTGGGGCTGGAGAGTCGGCTAGGGTGTGGGTTAGGGGAACGGTGAGAGAAGGGTAAATTAAAGCGATACCGTCACGTTCAGAATCTCGTGTCAAAGTGAGGGTGAGTTCTTTGATTTTCGTAGATGTCAGGACAGTGGAAAAGTGTCCCTGAAGGTCATATTGACAGTCTGAGCCTTGGGAGTCTTCTAGGGTTAGGGATAGGAGAACGGTGAGAGAAGGGTAAATTAAAGTGATACCGTCACATTCTGAATCTCGAGTCCAAGTGAGGGTGAGACCTTTGATGTTCATAGGTGTCAGGACAGTGAATATTATCCCTTTAGGTCATTTTTATACACTGGGACTGGGGATACGGCTAGGTTTAGGGTTAGAAGAACGGTAAGAGTAGGGTCAATTAAAGTGGTACCGCCGCTTTCGGAATCTCGAGTCAAAGTTAAGGTGATTGCTTGGATGTTCGTAGGTGTTAGGACAGTGACAAATTATCCCTTTAGGTAATTTTTATACAATGAGCCGGGGAGACGGCTAGGGTTTTGGTTAGGGGAACGGTAAGACTAGGGTCAATTAAAGTGGTTCCGTCAAGTTTGGAATATCGAGTCAAAATTAGGGTGATTACTTTGATGTTCGTAGATGTAAGGACAGTGAAAAAGTTTCCGTTTAGGTCATTTTGGTAAACGAGGCCTGCTGCGAAGGCTAGGGTTAGGGTTATCGCAATGGTGAGAATAGGGTCAATTAAAGTGATACCATCATGTTCAGAATCGCGAGTCCAAATGATGGTGAGTACTTTGATGGTCGTACTTGTCAGGATAGTGGAATAAATGACCCTGTAGGTCTTATGGACACACTAGTCTTATGGAGATGGCTAGGGTTAGGGTTAGGGAAAGGGTGAGTGTTGGGTCAATTAAAAAGATAACGTCAAGTTCGGAATCTCGAGTCATATTTAGGGTGAGTACTTTGATGTTTTCAGGTGTTAGGTCAGTGGAAAATTGTCCCTGTATGTCATATTAATACTCTGGGACTGGGGAGAAGGCTAGAGTTATGGTGAGCGGAACGGTGAAACTAGGGTCAATTAAAAAGACAATGTCACTTTCAAAATCTCGAGTCAAAGTTTGGGTGAATTCTTTGACGTTCGAAGGTGTCGGGGAAGTTGAAAACTGTCCCTGTATGTCACATTGATACTCTGGGACTGGGGAGATTGCTAATGTTAGGGTTAGGGGAACGGTGAGTGTTGCTTCCATTAAAGTGATACCATCACGTTCGGAATCTCGAGTCAAAGTGAGTGGGAGCACTTTGATGTTCGTAGATGTCAGGACCGTGGAAAACTGTCCCTGAAGTTCATACTGACACTCTGGGCCAAGGGAGTCTTGTAGGAGAACGGCGAGAGAAGAGTAATTAAACTGATACCGTCACATTCTGAATCTTGAGTCAAAGTTATGGTGTGTACTTTGATATTCATAAGTGTCAAGACAGTGAAAATGTATCCCTTTAGCTCATTTTTATACACTGGACCTGGGGAGATGGCTGGGGTTAGGTTTAGGGGAATGGTAAGAGTAGGATCAATTAAAGTGGTACCATTACATTCGGAATCTCGAGTCAAAGTTAAGGTGATTACTTTGACGTTCGTGGGTGTCAGGAGTGGGAAAAAGTGTCCCTTTAGGTCATTTCGATACACAAGGCCTGGTGTGGCAGCTAGGGTTAGGGTTATCCGAACAGTGAGAATAGGGTCAATTAAAGTGATAACATCACGTTCAGCGTCTCGAGTCAAAGTTAGGGTGAGTATTTTGATTGTCGTATTTGTCAGGACAGTGGGAAAATGACCTTGCAATTCTTATGGACACACTAGACTTATGGAGATTGCTAGGGTTGGATTAGCGGAACGGTGACAGTAGTGTAATTTAATTGTTCGGAATGTCCATTCAAATTTGGGGTGGGTTCTTTGATGTTTGCAGTTGTCAGGTCAGTAGAAACGTGTCCCTGTATGTCATATTGATACTCTGGGACTGGGGATTCGGCTAGGTTTACGGTTCAGGGAACGGTGAGAGTAGGGCCAATTAAATTGATACTGTCACGGTCGGAATCTCGAGTCAAATTGTGGGTGAGTACTTTGATGATCGTAGGTGTAAGTTCAAGGAAAAAGTTTCCCTTTATGTCATTTTTATACACTAGGCCTGGTGCGACGGCTAGGGTCAGGGATATCGGAACAGTGAGATTAGTGTCAATTAAAGTGATACCATCACGTTCAGAATCTCCATTCAAATTTAGGGTGAATACTTTGATGTTTGTATGTCAGGATAGTGGAAAAATGACCGTGTAGGTCTTATGGATACACTAGGCTTATGGAGATGGCTAGGGTTAGTGTTATAGGAACAGTAAGAGTAAGGTCAATTAAACTGGTACCGCCACTTTCGGAATCTCGAGTCTAAGTTCAGGTGACTTCTTTGATGTTTGTAGGTGTCGGATCACTTGAAAACTGTCCCAATAGGTCATATTGATACTGTGGGACTGGGGAGATGGCTAGGGTTAGGGTTAGGGTAACGTTGATAGTTGGTTAAATTAAAGTGATACCGTCACGTTCGGAATCTCGAGTCAAAGTGAGGGTGAGTACTTTGATGTTCGTAGGTGTCAGGAGAGTGCAAAATATCCCTTTAGGTCATTTTTATACACTGAGCCTAGGGAGATGGCCAGTGTTAGGGTTAGGCGAACGGGAAGAGTAGGGTCAATTAAAGTGGTACCGTTACATTCAGAATCTCCATTTAAATTTAGGGTGAGTACTTTGATGTTTGTAAGTGTCAGGTCAGTGAAAATGTGTCCCTGTATGTCATATTGATACTCTGGGACTGGGGAGTTGGCCAGGGTTAGTGTTATGGGAACTGTGAGATTTGGGTCAATTAAAGGGGAACTGTCACGTTCGGAATCTCGAGTCAAAGTGAGGGTGAGTCCTTTGATGTTCTTAGGTGTCAGGACAGTGGAAAAGTTTCCCTGAAGGTCATATTGACACTGAGTCATGGGAGTCTTCTAGGGTTAGGTTTGGGAGAACGGTGTGATGAGCGTAAATTAAAGTGTAACCATCACATGCTGAATCTCGAGTCAGAGTTAGGGGGAGTACTTTGATGTTCGTAGGTGTCAGGACAGTGAAAAAGTATCACTTTAGGTCATTTTGATACCTTGGGTTTAGGGAGATGGCAAGGGTAGTGTTAGGGGAACGGTAAGGTTTTGGTCAATGAAATAGATATCGTCACGTTCAGAATCTCGAGTCAAAGGGAGGGTGAGTACTTTGATGTTTGTAGGTGTCAGGATAGTGAAAAAGTTTCCGTTTAGGTCTTTATGATAAACTAGGACTACTGGGACGACTAGGTTTGGGGTTATCGCAATGGTGAGAATAGGGTCAATTAAAGTGATACTGTCATGTTCAGAATCTCGAGTAAAAGTAAGGGTGAGTACTTTGATGGTCGTACCTGTCAGGACAGTGGAAAAATGACCCTGTAGGTCTTATGAACTCACTAGTCTTATGGTGATGGCTAGGTTTAGGGTTGTCGGAACAGTAAGATTAGGGTCAATTAAAGTGGTACTGCCACTTTCGCAATCTCGAGTCAAAGTTAGGGTGAGTTCTTTGATGTTTGTAGGTGTCAGGTCAGGGGAAAAGTGTCCCTGTATGTCCCATTGATACTATGAGACTGGGTAGTCATTTCGGGTTAGTATTAGGGGAACGATGAGAATAGGGTCAATTAAAGTGATAATGTCACTTTCAAAATCTTGAGTCAAAGTTTGGGTGAGTACTTTGATGTTCGTAGGTGTCGGGTCATTGTAAAATTTTCCCTGTGTGTCATATTAATAGTCTGGGACTGGGGAATCGGCTAGGGTTAGGGTTTGGCGAACGGTGAAAGTAGGGTCCATTAAAGTCAAGTTTGGAATCTCGAATCAACGTTATGGTGAGTACTTTGATGTTCTTAGGTGTCAGGACGGAAAAAGTTTCCTTTTAGGTCATTTTGATACACTAGGCCTGGAGTGACGGCTAGGGTTAGATTTAT
>PVJL010013063.1:0-33881 GCA_004026885.1 Lyroderma lyra | reverse complement strand
AATAAAGAACACCAGGAAAGGTAACTACATACATAAATAAATATAAAAGGCAATATTCATGTGTATCTTGTTTGCAACTCCTTTTTTTTCTCAAATTTTATTTAAAAGACAAGTGTATGAGGCAATAATTGTAAATCTATGTTGATGGGTACATACGTATAAAGACGTAATGTATACAGAATCAATGGGGGGGTAGATCAATAGATATATAGATATAGATATATACACACAAGATTTTGTCTACTGTTGAAATAAACGTGTATTAATCTAAAAAAAAAAAAAAAAAAAAAATATGCTGAGTGAACTTAACCTACATTTTAATAAAATATCAGTGTCCAGGACATATTAGAGCAAAGGGTAATAGCAAAATAAATAGATCTGAATTTATTTGCAAAACCATAGTTTTTGAGATCTCTTACTGAAGACAAAACTAAATAGCTAGAATATGATGCAATTAGAAAACAACTCATCTACCATTCAGAATGCAGTTGCCAAGTACAATCCAGTTAAAATGCATGCTGCGACCACTCTCAAAAGAGAATAAAGGAAAATAAGTGAGGCTACCTCCTCTTTATAAGGTTGAGAATTCAATCTCAGAAATAAAACAAAGCTTAACAAAAGAAGATGAAGCACAAGAAAAGCCAGTGCAGACACAGGGAAATGCAGTGAGACTTCTTAATATAGCACAACAATAGACAAAATATGTGCTTTGAGCAGAAAAGGAAGGAAATTTACAGGAAGGTTTAGGATTCAAGACATTGTTATGCTTGAATTCATCATTTTGTTTTCAAAGACAATGTCAGAACTAAAAAGAGGGTTGGGCTAAACTACAGAAATTCAAGGGAGCCTTTTTCATTTACTTTGGTTATTGATGATCAATGAAAAACACTCTGAAGCAAGACCAAGAAATACGGAGTTTGGCAGCATAATGTACAGAATGATACAATGTGATGAAATAAAAAAATGTGTACTTAGATGCCCAAGGAATGTATGCCTTATAGCTCTCAGTTCCCTATTTCCACTTGAGGCTTTCAGTTCCTTCACAGTGAGAGACAGTGCAATATCTCATCATTTTCTCCAGAAACTCTTCCAAAGGTCAAGATAGTAGAACCCAAGTCAACTAGAGGAGCTCATAGATCTCTGCTCTGATTATAAGGCCTTAAATCTAACTTTTAACTTCCCTTTGGCCCAAGAAGGAGCTTTTAATACCTATTGACAGTGATAAATTCGCTCTTTTTAAAAATCCAGACGTGTCAATGCAAACACACACTCTCTCTGTCTCCCTCTTTCTCTCTCTCAGGGGCTGTCCAATAAAGAACAAGAGTCATCTTGTAGAAACACACAGAAGAGAACATGGAGAGACACAGAAAATACAGAAGACAAAAAGGGAAAAACTATAAATAATGAAATTTAAAACTTTATTTCAAATTCATTCTAATGCTCATTTTTCAAAATGTGAAGTTACCAGAGATACTGGAGTTATCTTCCCAGTTGACGTAAGATGCTATACAAGGAATCAGATAAAACACAAGGACATTACCTTCTTATTTGGCTGGTGTTTTCTGTTGAGTGTGAAACATCTTACTTGCTTCAATGACTCAAATGGCTTTTTGCTCATTATACAAATTTACAATATTCAGAGTAACAGAGAAAGTTAGAAATAAATAAGAACTCAGGTTATTATGATGCTAAACTGCAAATACATAAAATGGTAGAAAAAAGAACATGTCAATTTTTATTTCAATTTAAACTATAAACAAATGAGACCTCAAAATATTTAATAACTACCTCTGTCATATTATTAGTAAGAGGACATTTTACTTATTATAGATATTGATGGAGGAATAAGTTTATGATAAATTCCCAATATCTAATTTACAACCTATAAAAAATTTTCTTAGAAATTATGAAAACAAATTAAAGCTCCTATTTGCATTATTTTAACCATTTTCTGTAAGTAATTAAAAAAAGTAGATTCAAATAAAATCATAAGAAATTAATGATACATAAAAATGTAAGAAAAATATAATAATATTTTATTAATCATTGTGTCATTTGTCTAGAGAAAAATAATATTATATTTTCAAAATCCTGTGGGTACCATGAGATTTTTTTTTGGTAATTTGGACCTCTTATTTCTGTGATAACCTAAAAGGACTAAAATAAGCATATTTAAGTCATTTGGATTCCACTGTTAGGTAATCTGTGTGCCCTCATTAGTGTTTGCATTCACAATTGGAATGGCAGATAAAGGCAGTATTTGGGTTGAAGGCCATGAAAAAAGGGTGGACTTCATTTTTAAAAGGAGAGAGAGAGAGAGGGAGAGAGGGTGGGAGGGAGAGAGGGAGAGAGAGAGAGAGAGAGAAAGAGAGAGAGGGAGGGAGGAAGGAAGGAAGAAAGAAAGAAAGGAAGAAAGAAAGAAAAAAAGAAAGAAAGAAAGAAAGAAAGAAAGGCAGAAAGAAAGAAAGAAAAAGGAAGGAAGGAAGGAAGGGAGGGAGGGAGGGAGGGAGGGAAGGGAGGAAGGAAAGATGGAGAGAAAGAAGCGGGAGATGGAGGGAGGGAAGGAAGAGAAAAGAGAAGAGAAGAGAAGACCAGAAG
The DNA here is from genome assembly GCA_004026885.1 of Lyroderma lyra. Taxonomy (NCBI): domain Eukaryota; kingdom Metazoa; phylum Chordata; class Mammalia; order Chiroptera; family Megadermatidae; genus Lyroderma; species Lyroderma lyra. The sequence continues at coordinate 31,283 of PVJL010013063.1, read as the reverse complement.
AGAAGAGAAGAGAAGAGGAAGGGAAGAAAAGCATATTTGCACTATGTGATGTCACAGCACAAAATGAGAGAACCTAGTTATATGGAATTTAACAAAACCTATACCAATCCACTCATTTCTACAACCACAACAACGGTTACAACAATGTAATAATTTCAAGATCCATTCACTTTAAAATTATATTGTTAATTTGTATTGGTTTGGTATTCATATTGTTTGCATTTGATTTTTAACTTTGTTTTGTTTTATATTTACATTAAGGTTTAAGCCTATGAAATTTATTAAGCTTGTATATCAGTAAAAAATTTAAGTGATACTATAATTTAAGAAAAAATATTGTTCAACACAGATGATTCATGAGAAATTTTTTAAGTAGAGTTGTCATATGAGTATGTCTATCTCATGTTTCAACCCAAATCAGAGTATTTTTAATCCCAACGGGATCTTAATATCATGCTATGTGAAAGAGTAGGTATGTATCTATATATATACATTTGTGTTTGTTTAGTTTTGGCAGTAACAAACAATATGCAAATTAAAATGTGTGCAAACTGTTACTATCATGAAGACTAAAAGCATCTAATTTCTATAAGTAACAATATTACTTTATGTTTTGAAGGTATTTTATTAATTTTTAGAAGATCAAGTAATAGTTATGACGATACTGGTCTGCAGAAGCATTGGATGGTAAGACTACCTCTCAACTTCTACTAATGAACCCGAATCAAATACTTCTGGTGCTATACTTCAGGTCCTAGATAGTTCAATGCCAATCTTCATTTTCATATGTAAATATTTCTCTCATAGCACATACCCATTTTCATTTCACCTTCTAAATTTCCTAGATAACCATGCAACTCTCTCTGCAACCTCTTTTCTTCCAATCTCTCCAAATTCCTTTGTCCCACTATAGCAGTGTCTTCTGGATTTGTGTTTCATTTTTATTTACAAAAGAAGGTGTGCTGAAGCATATGACTGTGCATGACATATCTTCTTATAAACATTAGAGAAAAATAAAAACTTAAAATGAAAGAAGAAAGAGAAAAGACATGGTAAGGGAAATTGTACCATGAAATGAAAGTTTCACTTAATCAGTGGCCTAATATCCTTATTCTCACTCAGCTATCAACCTGAATTACTCTAATCTAGTCACTCAACTTCTAATTTAGTGGTTTCAAAAAAAGGAGAGGGGGAGATCAATTAATAAGGGAAATAATGTTTTTACTGTGGTTTTTATTTTTATGAGCTTCATGTTATTATTGTATTACTTCTTCTAAGTTTTATTTTAATTTAAAGAAAAACTAGTACCTGAACAGAGTGAAAAATTAAAACTACAGAAGTAAGCCTCCATCATAGGCCACAGGTTCAGGTGTCCTCTACAGAGACAAATAGAAATATTTGTGTGTTCTTCTACATATATATTTTGTCTAATTTTAAACAAATTGGAATATACTGTGTATAGTGTTGGTAAATGTGTGTTTTCCATATTAGCACATAGAGTTTTAACTCATTTTTTGAAAGCTAGTATTATTCTATTGTATTAATGAAATATCACATTGATCTTGCAATTTATTTTAAGCTTCAACATAAATCAGGAAAAATTAACCAAGCTTTCACAGTGAACCACATAATAACATAAAAAGCAATCATTAACAAATGATATTGAATACTTAACATTTGTCTAATATTTATGCATGAAATACCAGCCCAAAATTGTCCTTAAATTTCTGATTTTACTACTTATTCTAAAGATTAAAAAATGCATAATACCAGAGCAATTGGGCTAAAGAAAGGAGTAAAGTGTATCTAAATTGGGAGACAAGTTCAACTGTCACTATTTGCAGATGACATGATCCTATATGTAGAAAATTCCAAAGACTCCACCAGAAAACTATTAGAAAAAAATAAACAAATACAGTAGGCATAGGATACAAAATCAACATACAAAAATCAACTGCATTTCTATATACAAACAATGAATCTTCAGAAAAAGAAATAAAAATCAGTACCTTTTGCAATCACAACAAAAAGAATGCAATACCTGGGAATTAACGAAAAATGTGATCAACCTATACATGGAAAGCTACAAGACACTTTTGAAAAAAATTGAAGAGGACACAAAGAAGTGGAAAGATATTCTGTGTTCATGGATAGGAAGACTTAACATTGTTAAAATGACCATATTACCCAAAGCAACTTACAGATTTAATGCAATTCCCATCAAAATCCCACAATCATACTTTCACGAAATAAATTTAAAAATTATCAGATGTGTATGAAATCACAAAAGACCTCAAATTGCCAAAGCAATACTATATAAAAAGAATAAAGCTGGTGGTATCACACTTCCCAATTTCTTTTATTTATTTATTTATTTTTTTTGCTATTTAGTATATGGGTAGCTCCCTGACTGGGAATCGAACCCAGGCCTTAGCGCTGACGGCGCCAGCGCTGAAGCCTTAAGCCACTACACCACCAATTTCAATTTATAATACAAAGCATCAATAATCAAAACAGCTTGGAATTGGCAGAAAAACATACACACAGACCAATGGAAATAAAACCCAGAAATAAATCCACAAATCTATGGACAAATCATTTTTGAAAAAGTAGCAAAAAATACGCAATGGGGAAAAGATAATCTCTTCAGAAGATGGTGCTGGGAAAACTGGAAAAACATATGGAAAAGAATGAATCTGAGCTGTGAACTCTAACCATGTAGTAAAATTAACTCAAAATGGATTAAAGAGCTCGATATAAAACCCAAAACAATAAACTGTATAGAAGAAAACATTGGTACTAAACTTATAGACCTAGGGCTCAAGGAAGACTTCATGAACCTGACCTCAAAGGCAAGGGAAGTAAAAGCAAAAATAAACGGGACTGTATCAAACTAAAAAGCTTCTGCACAGCAAAGAAAAAAAACAAAAACAAAAAAACAAAAAAACTAAAACAACCAAATAACCAGCAACAAAGCAAAGAGACAGCCAACTGAATGGGAGAAAATATCTGCAAACAATGCATCAAATAAGGGTCTAATATCTAAAATATATAAAAAACTAAAATGATTCAACAACAAATAAAAAGAAAAACAACCCAGTTTAAAAGTGGGTAGAGAACTTGAACAGACATTTCTCTCATGAAGATATACAAATGGCCTACGGACACATAAAAAAAAGCTCAACCTCATTGCCTATTAGGGAAGGGCTGTTAGAATGGCTATTATCAACAAGACTAGGAATAACAAATGCTGGAGAGGCTGTGAAGAAAAAGGAACTTTCGCACACTACTGGTGGGAATGTCAATTGGTACAATTTATTTCCATTGGTCTGTGTGTATGTTTTTCTGCCAATTCCAAGCTGTTTTGATTATTGATGCTTTATATTAAAAATTTAAATTGGGGAGTGTGATACCACCAGCCTTATCCTTTTTGTGTAGTATTGCTTTGGCAATTTGAGGTCTTCTGTGATTCCATACACATCTGATAATTTTTAAATTTATTTCGTGAAAGTACTGGTGCAGTTTGGAAGTTCCTCAGAAAACTGGGAATGGAGTTACCATATCACCTGGCAATCCCCTTTCTGGGTATCTGCCCCCAAATTTTAAAAACCTTAGTCTGTAAATACTTATGTACCCCAATGCTCATCACAATGCTGTTCATTGTTGCCAAGACTTGGAAGCAACCAAAGTACCCTTCAATAGACGACCGGATAAAGAAGCTGTGGTACATGTACACAATGGAATATTACTCAGCTGTAAGAAAAGATGAAATACTGGTATTTGCAACAAAATGGATGGGCCTCAAGAACATCATGCTTAGTGAAATAAGCTAGACCAAAACAAAACAAAACAAAACAAAACAAACAATAACCATATGACTTCACTCATATGTGGAATATAAAACTGAAAACAATAAAGAAAAAACAAAACAAAACAAAAAACTCATGGACACAGTCAGTACTTTAGTAGTTACCTTGGTGCAAGCAGGGAGGAGGTAGGAGAAGAGGGAGAGGTGGAAGAGAAGGGAGGGGAAGCCAAATGTATGGTGATGGAAAGAGAACTCACTGGGTGGTGAACACATAATGCAACTCACAGATGATGCACTAAAGATTGTACATCTGGAGCCTATGTAATTCTTGCTAACCAATGTCACCTCAGTAATTCTAACAATTAAAAAAAAAAGCACAATATTTATGCTAGTCTTTAAAGAAGCAAAGATTTCAGTAATTTGAAATATTAAAATCTTAGCTAAATAATGAGTCTGAGACATTAACTGCAAAAAAATACTCTCAAAGGTTATAGAAGTACCCAAAAGAAGAATTATATAATTAAAATTTACTAAGTAAGAGTCAAGAACAGAAAGTTAAGGAAATGAGATTCAATTTTCTAAAGAAATTTGGTTATTCTTCAGAGAAGTTTATATGTGCATTTCACAGCAGGTGTTCCTTTACTGTTAGTCACGATCTGGTGCTGATCTTAAACACACATGCAGCACTAGGTCATTGTACTGCATTAAAACCTATAGGTAAGTTGTATTTCAAGAAGCATATGTATGTATAATTACCATGCACATCTGAAAAATTTGAAACCTAAGGCAAGAATTCACTTAAATTTGCAGTGGTTCCTACTGAAATTCTTTTCCTTAGAAAATTAAAATGTTTTTATATAATAATTTGAAAGCTATCAGACACTTATAGTGCACCTATGCTACACACTGTTCCACATCTCATAATTTCATCAATAACTGTGTAAAGGTTGTCATTGTTATTGCTATTAATGTTTTTGTTATTATTATCCAATGACTGTCTTAATATCTAGTACATAGAAAGTACTCCATAAATATTTATTGAAAAAAAATAAATGAATGAATACAATCACATTTCTAATTATACATTAACAAAATTAATTATACTAGCTCCTTCTTATGACTCAGAGAATACAATCTTGCCCATAATATTCACCCTTTTTGGACAAAATTCACACCCATTTCTGGTGCTTTTAACATAGTCGACAATCTAAAAACATACAGCAAACACACTGAGTCAACCAAAATTTGGAGAATTTGATGTCAGTATTTGACAGAGTCCAAGATGACACTGGGTAAGCTTGGAAAATTCCATGGATAAACATGAAAAAGCTAGAGAAAAGTCTAAATTTTCAATGATTCGGTAAGTTGATGACCAAGTATAAAAACATGGAAGTAAAGAAACTGAGAATTACATCAACATAAAAGATGAAAGGTATACCAATTACTACAATTGTTGATTACAGAACATAATAGAAGCAAAACATGAATAGGGAATTAGAAGCATAATTTTAATAATTTATATTTATATTTCCAATGTAATCAATGACTATTAATAGTCAAGCTTGATCATAGGGGAGAAAATAAATAGATGACATGATTGAGAAAAATAAAATTTTACCCAAGAGGAAGTATTATAGAATTTTGAACCCAATCTTGAGAGAGAAATGTGCTTTTTGTTTTGAGAGAGCTATCAATATTAATTATAAGGAAATGTAAGGTAGCATTGTATCATAATGGTTAGGAAGATAACATTTATTGGATGCATATTTTGTGGTACAGTACTTTTATTTGATTACTCACACAACACTGCAATATAGGTATTATTATCCCCAGAACACAAACGAGATCAGATCCTTTCAGTTATGAGCTCTGTGGCTCTGGGAGAAATCACAGGCTCCCTGAGCTTTAGTTCCTTCACCTGTATTGTAAAGATAATACTTGCTCTGCTCACCTTCCACAGTTGTTTTGTGAAAACAATTAGATAACATACAGAGCCTCCATGTTGTAGAAATCACCTCGCAAATATAGGGGCTTATTACAGTTACAAAAGTCATGCTAGTAAAATCAACATGAACAACAGCAAAGTGGTTAAGAGCTCAGCCCCGGCATCACACTAAGTGTGCATCTTGGCTATGTGATTTTCTACCTGTGTAGCCATAGGAGAGCTGTTTCATCTCTCTGTACCTTACTTTCAGTATTAGCATAATGGGAATATGATAATACCTACTTCATAGAATCACTGTGAGTTAAATGATACAATATTAAAAGTCAAACTAATTTCTATGTGGAGAACCAGTCTCTGGGCATCTTTACCCATCTTCACCAATGACTAAATAATTTGTATATTTAATTTTGTTTATATCAACAAACATTTATTAAAAATTAATACTCTGAGAAATACTATGCCAGATATTTCTGGAAATAAAAAGATAAATAGGTTAGAATCACTGTACTCTGAGAACTCAGCCTGCTGAGAGAAATAAACACATAAATAATCATAATAAAAGACAGAGTTTGATATATGGAGTATCTGAGAGAAATTTTTACTATACTTCAGATAGAAACAAATATTTATTTAATCACCTTCATTTGAGTCAGCCCAGCCCATTGGTCCATGGTAACTGAAGAATAATGTATAGGGAAGTATTTCCAAAATTGATAAATACAATAAAAATGTATACTCATAATCTGGGTCTTGTATTTCAATATGAAATGAAGGTGTAGCTTTATACTAAATGTACCAGCCATCAGGCTGTCCTCTGGAAATTAACATAACAAAGCAGGTCCATGGGCTTGGAATTATTTTTCTCAAAATGCAGATGGATATGTGTTGATTTGTTCATGTTCTCTTATTGCAACCCACATTAAAGACAGGTGCCTATGCTTGGGAATCAGCCTGTAAGCATGGTACCAATGAAAGATAAAAGATATGTCAGAGATTGAAACTGAAATCTCATTTCTCTAGGTTGCTACTATGTAATCAATGTGTAGAATTCAGATGCCCAGACATCACACTGAAATGTTGCTCTTTTTCCTTTTCCTGAGCAAGGTCAGCAAGTATTTACTGTAGATCTATGAAGCTTAGATTGTGTACTTCAGCTCTTCATCGAAAATTCAATTAAACTGTCAATAACTGCTCTTCAATACTATCCCATTTATAGTGCAGAAATAACCTCTTCTTGGTTCTTTGTTGGAATTTTTCATTGGTAGCTACTACTTGAAACAAAATACAAGCATCTCACATATTTGTGCAATGATTATCCTCTTAATTGGTCATAGTCCTACAGTTGCTCTTATTTTAAATCAATTCTAGACAAAATTTTATAGAGTTCATCAGTTTCATTATGTTGCATTATATTTTCATTCAGTTACCCAGGGGCTGGGTAGTTCAAATGAGTAAAAACCAGAAAATGTTTGATTCATACCTGAATTATAGTAGAAATTTCTCTTTGATACCTCCATATAACACAATCTATCTTTCATTATAATTATTTATGTGTTCATTTCTTTTATGAGATCATGAGTCTTCAGAGTGCAGGAATTTTATGTTAGTCATCTTTGCATCCCCTAAAGTGCAAGTAAGTATGTTACAACGTAAGAGTTTATTACGATCCAGATCAGAAACTCTCAGTAGTCACTTAATAAGAGTTCACCGAGAAAAATCACACTCTATGTCTCTCACCTACGTAAATTCCAGTCTTACTTCTTGATATCCTCTTGTACATCACTGATGCTCAAGTGGATTCCAAAGAGAGCTTAAAGGAACAAGAAAAAGAAACTACTTTGTTTCATCTCCAGACATTCTACATTTGTATGCTGTAGGTAGTGCTCAGAAGTGTAAGATAGATACATGGATAGATATACTCATATATATATGTATGTGTGTGTGTGTGTGTGTGTATGTATATATATACATACACACACACACACACACACACACACAGGCACACAAAACTGGTGTTTCCATCTCTAGCACAAGTAAAATTATTTTCTATTCTCTATGGCCCCAGCAATTTCCAACACCTAGATTTTCAAATTATCAGCCTGGAATGGTCAGTTTCTTCTCAGATCACTGCTTCTAATGCCCATCTTAAATAACACCTCCTGCATGCAGCTTCTCTTGATTTATTGCTTTTCTAAGAACTTCCATGACATTTTTACACTCTTTTATTCTTACCATAGTCTGCCTTATAATATAGGCATTTGCATAACTGTTACTTCATTAACAAATATAATAAATGTAACCCCTTTAAAGGCAGGAACTCTTTTAACCTTTTTAAAAACTATGATAAATTGAGTTTAATGCTTAATATATAGAAAGGGCATTTCAAAAAAGAATCAGGTGTGACACTGTCTTCCAATATTTAGTTTCTACAATTGTCCCTCTAATTATCCAAGTTGCAATTAGTTAGCAATTGCCTATACACAGTTAACAAACACGTCAAATAAGACTCTTATGGGTCAAAAGATGTAAATAAGCACCCAAACTCACCTTAAATGTGCCTTTTGTCTAAAGCAAATGTGTTATACCAGTAAATGCCAGCAGGCTGACCTTGTCCTACTGGGCCACATAAAGTTGGATGTTTCTAATTACTAGCCCAGCAGCACACAACTTCTACGTAACTTAGTTTTGTACAGTATCACTGCTCCGAACATGGGAGAGAGGTTAATAAGCAGAGTGAAATGAACTACACTCATGGACATGACAGGAAGCGACACCTTTCAGCACTCTGTTGTTTGAGGAAGGGGGACTCACGGTCTCAGGCATGAGGCCTAGAAATAAGGTTCCTGGGCCACCCCATCTAGCAACACGTTAGTGCCTGAGAAAAGGGGCAGCTTGTTTAACCAAGGTTGATTCGGACATCCATTTCTAATTCAACGCAATAGGAGAAATGAGCCCTGAGGCTAAATGGAGGCCATCTATGAACCTCTGCTCCAGATCTTTACTTCATAAACCCGTCTCTGTAATGGCTTCATCCTTGCTCCTTACACCCTCCTGCGCCCGTATGTCATTATAGCCTTATACCTTCTGAAGTACGAGCCATTGATAATTCCTTTTTCTTTATTCCTTATTTCTAAACACCTCCTCTCTTCATCTTTGCAAATGTCTGTTTCCTGTAAAAAAAAAATTTTTTTTTGTACAGCCAATAGGATCCTCCTGTTGCCCTGCACACTATCAAAAAATATCACTGAGGCCTTGAGGTATTCTTGTATCTGGGAATATGTAGTCAAATGTCAAAATTTCCAATCCTAGTTCAAAGGAATATATTTTTCCAAAGTTGATAAAAGAGTGCTTCATCCCCTCACCACAAAAAATTAAAACAATCCTTCTTATATATTATTGCAACAATTTTTCTAGTTATCCTCCTGCCCCCTCTTTACATTAACATTAAACCACTCAGCCAGAGATTCCTTAGCCAGAGAATCAACAGGAAAAGCTCTGTGAATCTTCATCCCCATATAGAGATAATGGCCTGCATAGAAATTGTTTGCACTGGGTGACTTAAAACAATTTTAATTTATATTAAACAAGAGTCATTTATTTTATGTTTATAAAAGAGGTATTGGTTTTTAATAGTTGATAAAGTGGACACTGTGACAAAAGAGAGTGTTGACAGGGTGACAAAAAGGTAAACTGAGATTCAAATCTAATTCAAAATTTATTATGACTGAGGGAGTCTGAACTAGTAAAATGTACTGACCAGAGGAGGCAAATTAAAGTTTGCTGGAAGTTCATGAAAAAAAAAAAAAAATCTAGTATTTTAAAAATTATATTATCTATTTAATACACTCCTAATTTCTAATTCCCTAATTTTCATAAACTTAATTTTGTTTTCCTGGGTACAACTGAAAAGTTTCACAATATCAACTTGTCATTAGATGTTTTTTTTTAAAATATAGGAGGTAGTTAACTTTTAAGCTAAAATTTCAGGACATATCCATTGTTTGCAGAATGAAGCATGTCTCCTCTAAAATCGTTTCACATACTTAGGGAATGGCCATTTAAACTTCATTTCCAGGAGAAAGCAGAATAAATCTAAACTTGGAAAATCTCATAAGTCAAGGACTGAGGATGTAATTTAGGATTTACGTAATTTAATTAATAAAATGACCTTTTCCTTTGCATCAACCTTTCCCATTAACTGTGACATTGGTCAAATCACTAAATTTATACTAGTGTTCGGTTGCAATTTCTATAAATTGGAGATTACACATTCTGCCACACATATTGCAATAGAAATATGTAAAATAAAATATTAAAAACTGTTTCTAAATTATAAGGAGCTATACAAGTGAAAAAGATAGCTCTTCCACTAGACCTAGAGCTCTTGCCTGTAATTTTCCTTTGACTTTGTACTTCTGCTAGCTAGTAATTATAATTGGTGAGTGGGCCAATTAACCTCATTTTTGTTCCTGAAGACATTCTTTGGGGTGTTGCATTTCTAAGAGTAAAACATATTAAATACAAGTTGCAATTAAGCATTGCTTTTTCTTTCCTCTTTAGTTTGCTTTTGTTTTATATGCTGGAGTAAAAAATTATTTACATTGGGTCTTTCTTAACTCCAACTTTCACCTAGTTATGACTCATTGGTACTTTTTCTTTATGAATTCAACACGTCACACACTACATAAACACACACACACACACAGAGCAGGTTAAGTCTTGGTAGAAGCAGCATAGTCAAACAGTACTTCTTTGCACACACGCATAACTACTTAGGGAATTATCAATTACAAAGACCATGTATCTTTAAAACCAGGTTGAATTTCTAAGTTGCCATTTATTAACTTAGGTGATCTTGAGCAGGATACTTACTTTTTAATTTTTGTTTTTATAATCTGTCAGATAGAAAAAAATTATCTTTTTTCCATATAATCACAGAGTTTTCAGGAGAAAATTTATGAAAGTGCTTTGTAAATTATAAAGCAGTCAATTGAAAGTATTGTTGCTATTACAACAATAATATTAATATTATCTATCAAGTGAACACACAAACTTAATGATACTGCAGTTCTATGAGCCTCTCATGCTGGTTCTGGACACCATCCTGGACACCCTCTTTGGTCAATGCTAGGCCAGTACTTCTAGCTGTGGCTGCAAACAAGGGCTAAGAAATAATTATAAGGGTCAGCATTAGGTGTCTTCTCAAAAGTTAGATGGTCTAGTTCAAATAGGACAAATGAAGAGATAAAACCAAGATTCCAGATCAGTTACTATTGAAACTAGGGAAGATGAATCTTATTGAAGATGTTAGTGAAAGAGAACAGAAAGAGACAATGGTGGATTTTTCTTAAACTAGAGTTTAAGAAATGCTAGCTACTTTTAAGACTATTGACACAGCATCCTGGGAATATCACCTAGGGTGTGGCATACTGGGAATGGCAGGTCACACAATCAAAGATTTAGTCCAACCTGAGTTATATAGACTATACCCTGGGAATAGAGATGCAGAAATGACTAGTCCAGAGATACACAACTCTGGTAGATCATACATTTGATCCTGAATTATTTTAAGCTTTAAGATCATAAAAATTTTATAGGTGAACTGGGCTTTAGATGATATTATGATATGGCTTATTGTCTTTCTAGTTTTGTAGATAATATCTCAGAATCCAGTTTCTCTCTCTTATTATCTCTCCAAAGAAAAGATATATGATATTTAATTTATTATGCCATAAATCATTTAAAAAACCTTTAAAAATTCCTATAAACTCTACTTCCAATCTTACTACCAGGATATTTACTTACTTTGTTATTAAGATGATTTATTTATAATTTATATTTAATTGTTATTAAAAGCATTATTAAAATATATATAAAACCATTTTTCACATAATAAATATAGGCATGCCTTTTTAATGTGCATTTTATCAATATAAGTTGACTCAATAAAGGGTTGTATTTTTTAATATAAATTTTTATTATTTCAAAACATTTATACTGCCACATGATTCTAAAAGTTTAAACAATGGGAATTGAACAGTAGGGCAGGAAAGTAGTATAGTCATGAAAATTAAAATATTTACACTAAATATGTGTATATTTACAAAACTACTGATAATAGGTTTTTTTTACCATTTATTAACTATTTACTTTGTGTGTGCAGTGTTTTCACATACTGCCTTATTTATTCTTCATAAGAATGTAAAAGAATCACAGAAATGTATAGCTCTGAGGAAGCCATGCCTACAAGCCATTTCATCCATCACTGGACTTTTCAGTTACTTAAACCAAAAATGTTCTTTTTCCTATAAGTCTATTCAAACTAGCTCTCCTCTTGCTGCAATTGAACAACCTAAAAGGAAGAGAGAAACTCAATAAAATCATGAAGTCATAAAGGCTTTCTTCATACCTCTGATGCTTTTCCCTGAGCTCCCATAGACTTCTTGTGTGGTAATTTACACCCTAGAATATGGTCAACCATGTAATTCTTATTTCTACTATAAGATGGTAAGTTCCTGGAGCAGAGGTTTTACATCTTATTCTTTTCATATCTTTCACTGGGTCTAGAACTTTATCTTGAGTATATTAGGTGCCCAAGAAACAATGCAGCAATTACAAATTAATACTTTCATGTAAATGCCCCTTACCTGAAAGGATAGAAAAGTTTTTGTTTATTTTTCTCCTGATGCATTAAATCTCCTCTGATAGTTTGTGTTTGTCTACCAGCTTGGAAACACACAAAAGTTCCTGTGTGTTCAGTTCCTTCTGAATCTGCCTCCCCAAATAGGGTAGCTAGGAAATGTGACAGCAGCCAAGCAGCCCAGCCAGCTCTCTGACAGGTGCCACTGGACTCCGCACAGCCAGAGAACCAAAAGGGAAACAATTACATCAAAGACATGGAGCATCAGGGAAACTCCAGGGTTCCATGACACAACAGCAGGGGCCATGTCTGACTAAGGCTGATGGGAGTGCAATCCTCCATCAAATGTCACCTCCAAACCTCAGGAAAATGACAGCAGAAACCCTTTGATTAAAGGTAGAGAGACAAAAGATAGTCAAATGCAGTGCAATTAAATTAACTCCAGTGTTAGCTTTGAATTTAAAAAACAATTAATCGTTGACTTATGTTTAATGGTATCAGTGAGCATGTTCATTTCCATCCCTTTCTCATCAAAGAGTTGCTTGTGAGTTATCAAGAGGACACATGGGGAAAGCACAAAAAGAAGCCATGCATAGTCATGGCATGCTTGCTCACCTGAGCAAAGCTATTAGTTTTAGTGGCTGCTTTTTCCTCTTTTCTGTCACAAAAGATTTAAAGTCTAAAGAGAATTTTATAAACACCCTTTCTCTTTATAATGCCTATATTTCTAGAGTGTAAATAAAACATATATTTTTTTCTGGGAAATAAAAAATAACTTTGAGTAAATTGACAGTCTGGCAAATTATAATATGTACATTGGAAAACAAAAATAGTCAGTGCCTACTATCTGCACCCCTCCAAAAAACCACACAAACACAGCTGTTTTCAAAATACTCTTCCCGTCTTCAAGGGTTTCACTTTAATTGAAGTGATTCTTTCCAAAATAAGAGGACTCATAACTTGATAATTTTTATTCCACCTCTTACCTCTTGATATTCCCAACACACACAACATTAAAATTACAAAATAATACTAAGCTGTAATTTTGTTCCTATGTTTTTACTGGTTAGAGGGTCTTTGGAGTGGAATCCTTTTCCTCAAAAACTGTAAAGCAGAAACATGTCTACCTCAAAATGGTTGTTCTCTGCATTTGTCTGTCTAGTAGCATTCTAATAGTACCATTTAAAGGAGATCTTCATTACTGAACATGTACATCCTGAATTAAATATAATTGATATCAATAAAAAAATCTGGTCAATGTTTGCCCATGTACCACATACAAATGTTCTACATAAATGACAGCAAGTCCAATGGCATCTTTAGAAATGAAAGCTAATTTATTTGACCAGAAAAATTTGAAACATGTAAGAACTTACTGCAGGCAACCATGTCTATGTTCTTCTAGGTAGCACTGAGGTAAATTAACCATCACCAAATGTCTAGATTGGTTTAACAATTTACAGATACTCCCTTCAAATGCGTATCATGCAATTTAACTTTACAAATCCACAACATTCTCAAGCAGTTTACCTATAAACACAAACAATTGCCTATTGCTCCATAGAGAGAAGAGGCAAACATTTTACTTTGGGAGATCAAAAATGTGGTTTTGATCAGTATAGATATTGTCAAAAAGTCACTACAATAAGCAAAGAAAGTCAAATTAGAAAGATTAAAGAAAATGAAATCATGTCAATTTATAAAGGACTCTATATTTAAAGATAGTGACAAATTTGGTATTGCATTTAGTCGATATTCAATGAATCCAAAACATTTCATCAAATTCAATAGTCAATAAATCCAAAATGTTTGATCCAATGATGATATTTATTTTAAAAAAAGAAAATGAAAAGAAACAAAACATTATAACACTTCCCCACCTAACGGGTGAAAAACACTGAGAAATATTTGTGAAGTTCACAGTTCAGAGGCATAGGCTCATTCAAAAATTGAAATATAATTGATCACAAGACAATAGAGCAGTTCACATTACTGCATACCTTGCCATCATATTACTAAGTATCTATTTACAATAGTTTCTTTTACCTGGTACATCTGAGAAAATAATCTCTGATCTAAAAATATTTCAATTAAACCTCCCAAAACTAAAAAGCAAAGAGAACAACAAAAGACCCACGTAAATACAGTTAATTGATCTTTGACAAAGACACAAAAGCAATACATTGAAGCAAAGATAATCTTTTCAGAAGATGATGCTAGAACAATGGGACATCTGTTTGCCAAACAAAGGAAGAATCAAGACACAGACTCTACACCTTTCACAAACATAACTCAAAATGGATCATGGACCTAAATGCAAAATGTAAAACTATAAAGCTCCAAGATAACACAGGGGAAAATCTAGATGAACTTGGGTATGGCAATGACTTTTTAGGTACAACACCAAAAACATTAGCTGTGAAAGAAGTAATTGATAAGTTGGACATCATTAAAATTAAAAGTCTGCTCTGAGAAAGATAATGTCAAGAGAAGGAGAAGATAAAACACAGACTAGGAAACAGTATTTGCAAAATATACATCTGCTAAAGGACTGTTATCCAAAATACACAAAGAACTCTTAAAGTTCAACAGTAAGAAAACAAACACTCTGATTAAGAAATGGGCCAAAAACCCTAACAGACACTTCACCAAAGAGGAGATAGAGATAGAAAATAAGCATATAAAAAGATGTTCCACAATATATGTCATCAGAAAAATGCAAATTAAAACAACAAGATACCACTACATGCATATTAGAATGGTCAAAATCTGGAACACTGACAACATCAAATGCTAAAGAGAATGGGGAGCAACAGAAACTCTCATTTGTTGCTGGTGAGAAGGCAAAATGGTACAGGCATTTTGAAAGACAGCCTGGTGCAAAACTAAACATACACTAACCATACAATTCAGCAATTGTGCTCTTTGGTATTTACCCAAGGAATTAAAATTTTATAGCTGCACAAAGACATTTCTAACAGCTTTCTTTCATTGCTAAAACATGGAAGCAGCAAATATGCCCTTGGTAGGTGAATAAATAAATAAACTGTGATCCATTCATACAAAAAAAAATATTATTCAGCACACACACACAAATGAGTTATTGAGACATAAAAAGACCTGGAAGAATATCTTCAATGCACATTACTAAGTGGACAGAGTACAAATGAAAAGACTACATACTATATGACCCCAACTATGGCCTTCTGGAAAAGGCAAAACTACGGTCACAGTGAAAAGATCAGTGGTGTCCAAGGTTGAAGCCAACTACAGGACTTGAAGAAAGATGGGATGGAGACTTCTAAATTTAGCACTGTAATTGGACACTTGCTTTGGTATAACAGTTCTAAGTAGAATTGGAGAACAAAAGGTAATCAATCTTAGCAGTACAAAAAGAGAGTTGAATTAGAAATATCAATGCAAACATGATAAAAAAAATTGCTTTCTGGCAAGACAAAAAGGAGACTAGAAGCTTCTGTGTCATCCTAGTCTATCTCAAGTATTCACACATGGGGTCTGACAACTAAGTTCAAGAACTTGCCACCATGCATTTACGTTGGCAGCATTATACAAACAACTCAGTAAGGTTTTACATTTTTTGGTGTATCTGTGTTTCACAGCTGTGTTCATGTCTACCTGTGGTGGTGTCTTGCTGAATTGTGTTCATTACCATGGTTGCGTGATTTTGTGTGCCATTGCAAGAATGTCAGAGCTTAAATGAGAGCAATGGACAAATGTTAAATTTCTTGTTAAATTTGGCAAGAGTGAAAATGAAATCAGAGGCATGGTAGTCTAAGTTTATGGGGATAATGCTAAGAAAAAAACAGTAGTATACAAATAGATTAAATATTTTTCTGAGGGTAGAGAAAGTGTCACTGATGAAGAAAGGTCAAGGTGGCCAGTAATGAGCAGAGCTGACAAAAGCATTGCAAAAATTCATCAAATTGTGCATCAAAATCATTGGAAGCATAGCAGACCAAGTAAACGCCAATAGAGAAACAGTTAAGAAAATTTTAACTGAAAACCTTGGCATGAGATAGTGTGTGCAAAATGGTCCCAAAGGAGCTCACGATGAACCGAAGCAAAGGAGAGTTGAAGTTTGCCAAGACCTTTTAGAGAGGCAAGATGATGTTTTGGGCCGTGTTATTACTGGTGATGAAACAGGGGGTGTATCAATATGACCCTTAAATGAAGCATCAAAGTACACAATGAAAGTCAGCCAATTCTCCATGACTAAAAATTTCTGTCAGTCCAAATCAAGAGTCCAAATGGTGTTGCTAACCTTTTCTGATGTCAGAGGGATTGTTCATTACGAATTTGTACCAACTGGACAAACAGTCAACCAAGTTTGCTATATGGAAGTGCTGTAAAGGCTGCATGAAAAAGTCAAACAGAAATGACCTGATCTGTTTGCCAACTCATGGCTCTGGCAGCACGACAATGCACCAGTTCATACGGCACTGTCTGTGGGAGAGGTTTTATCCAGTAAACAAATACCTGTATTAGAACATTTTCCCTACTCACCTAATCTGGTCCCCAATGACTTTTTTTCTTTACCTGAAGATAAAGAAAATATTAAAAGGAAGACATTTTGATGACATTCAGGACATCAAGAGTAATATGATGACAGCTCTGATGGCCATTACAGAAAAAGAGTTCCAAAACTGCTTTAAAGGGTGGACTAGGCTCTGATATCAGTACATAGCTTCCCAAGGGGAGTACTTTGAAGGTGACTGTAGTGATATTCAGCAATGAGGTGTGTAGCACTTATTCTAGGATGAGTTTGCAAACTTAATAGTCAGAACTCATATAAAGCAATACATCCAGTATTCAATCATCCAAATTCATTCACACAGCTGCTCTCCAGTGAAGGGGGCAAGTCTTCTCAGGAAACAACTGATTCAATCTTTGTAGACAAAACAACTCAAAACTGGTTTTAAGATACTTAGAGGTCATTATGTCTGTCTGAAAGTTTCTAATGTTGCTCTATCTTAAATGATTCTAAGGTCTTAACAAAGGTTCTTATAATTTCACCCTTGATTTGATCTTTCTGTTTTCTTTTCTTACTTTGAGAACCTTTACTGTCTGAATAAGCCCTTCTGGACCTTTCACAATTTTTCTAAATTCCAGTTTAAAACTAAATAATTTGTTCTTTACCAAATCTCTCTCCTTTCTCATTTCATTATTTATAGCTAGAAGAAGGTAGGGGGCACCTGCAGGACTATGCCTGGAAACATCCTTAGCAATATCATAAAGTTCATTTGGAGAAATTCTTTCCGTGCTGATATAGGAAACAGTTTTGTTAACTTTCTTTCATTATATTACTGGAGTCACCTTTTCTTTAGCATTCAAACCTATCTTCCTTGCTTTCCTTTAGTCCTCTCTAACAGCATCCTGGTGCCCCTTTGACCTCCACTAACAACCTCCTCAAGGCCTTTCAGACTTGCCCTCATGATCATCTCAGGGCCCTTCCAACACATACTGGTGACACAAGTTTTGGTGTTTTGTTCCAGGAAGGTCCCACTTTTAAATCCAACATTATGGTTCAGTTAATATTGCTGTATAAAAAGTGCTCCAAATACTTAAAACAGCAAAAAATCATTATATTCTCTTCCATGGATTCTATGAGTCAGGAATTTTAAAAGGGCTCAACTGGATAGTTCTGACTTGAGTTCTCCCACATGATCACCCCTGAGACTTCCTAGAGTTGGAACATGGACGCTGGAGCATTTGGTGACCAATCAAAAATTCTTTTCTACATGTTGTCTCGTCTCAGGGCTTCTCTAAACTATGAACTAGTGTGGGCTTCTGCATAGGACGGCAATCTTAGGGCCGTTGGAACTCTTTATACAGTGGCTTGAAGCTCCAAAACAAATGTTCCACTGAATAATGTGGAAGCTGCATTGTTTTTTGTTGTTTTTTTTAATGTAGCCTTAGAAATCATGTATTGTTATTTCCACTGCATTTCACTGGTTGCAAGCAAATCATGAATACATTCAGATTTCAGGGCAGGAAAATTAGATTCTAGATCTAGTGAAAAGATTTTATAAATTCATATAGGGTGAGAGATACTCTTGCAACAATCTTTGGAAAATATAACCTGAGGTAGTTCTGACTGTGGAGTTTCATTTGCTGTGCCAAAGAGTTCAACACCTTTTCCATACAGACTAGTCCTAGGTTTTAGTGTTAAAGTTAGTAGAGAGCTATGTTACAAATAATTCACTCCAAGAGGGCTGAAAGTATAGAAACTGAATAAAATTACTTATAAATAAAAAAGTCATATAAGATTGTTATTATAACATCACACTCATTCACTTAGAGAGATACAGGTGGAATTATAGCTACCTGATATAAAGTTTTACATATTATAAAGATAGTTTTGTCTATGCCAAAGCCTGATATGATTGTATTTAGCATGTGGAAATTGCTTGTCACAAGTTGCAGGGTGGAAAAATATTGAATACTGCTATTGTAGCCGACGAGAAGCCATAAAAACTTGAATGTCGATATCAAGCTGTTTTCCCATCTTAGCTCTGACCTCACTAAAAATAATGTAATTTTATTCATTCTTTTTTTTACCATTGCTATAATGTCTTTTACCTAGAGAGGCTATTACAAACCTGTTATATATTCCCCAATCCCTTAATTCATACTTACCTACTTCATTTTTCAACTGATGGTTTCAGCTCATTCTTTTTTCCCTAACAGTGTCATTATTAACCAGTCACTCAAGCTAGACACTTCAGAGTTTTTCTCAACTTCTCTAACTCTTTAACCCCTAACAATCTGTTCTAAAGTCTTACACATCTGTATTTAAAAATGTGTCTTTGATTCTCATAGCCTAGTTTTAGTCCTTCATCACCCTTTACTTGAATAATTTTAATGAACATTTGATTTGTCCTCTTAACTCAAGTCTTTGTTCTTCAATCATTTATATTTATTTCATTGCAAGCAATGCACAGTGTTTTCTTATTTGTTTCTAATCATGGAGTGGATAAAGACTTTCCTTTATATGACACCAGTGAAATATAAAAGCCACTCACTTCATCTCAGATTTCTCAACCTATGAAATTCAGCAGTCCAATTGTTGAATACATATGAGTACTCTATTCTAAAGTTAAAAGACAGTATGTTTTTTGGTGGGGGAGAGGAATATGGGGTGAAATCATCACATTAAATCTAGACCAAAAATATTCATCTTAAGTATGATAGAAAGCACAGAGATTAATGTAAGATGGTTTATGAGAATGGTGATATATCTAAAATTTCCCCCCACTAACAATCAACTTTAAATATATATTTTAAGAAATCTTATGAACAAACATATACTCACATTCTCATATCTAATATTTCATCATAATCTTTGCAAACATTTGTGTTTATATATCAAAAAATTATCCTTCCTAGGTGACACAGTTAATAAATAAAACTTAAAATATCATCATAACATTGAGCCCTCAAAAATCAAAACAATTAGATCTTTCCCTAGCTAATATATGTTTTCCTCAATACAAAAAGAATTCTATGCTCTTGCTCCAATAGGCTTTTCAAGCTTTTTTACATAGAACACTCCATAAAATTGTTCGTCTCTGTATACTTATATTGGCCTATGCTATTGTCACTTCTTAGAATCTACTTTTACTCCAGCTGTGACTGATAAAATCCTACCTGCCTGTGAGACCTAGCTATAATTGTAGCTTTGCTGATGGGCCAGATACAATTAACTTTACCTTTCTAGGGCTGTCATGATATTTTAGTCATTCTAGTCATTTAGCATGACCTAGAATACATGGAATATTAAACACAATGTTCAGAGACTGTTCTTGGGATATTTTTAATCTTAAGTGAAAACCTCCCAGTCTGGGGAAATTACTAGTATTGGGGACTAGTGCACACACCTCATGGATGTGTTCTCTAAGACCAACTGGTAAGTCAGTGGCAAGACCTCCTCAAACAAGGGAGTGTAGATATCCCATGTCCATGCTTTCACAGTAAAAAAGAAATGATTTCTGAATCTCAAAATAGCAAAGGAGTGAACATACTATTTATGTGGAGTAAAGCGTATCAACTTTGAAATGAAACTAAAAGAGAAAATATATACAACAAAATACATATCATACCATATATATATATATATATGTGTGTGTGTGTGTGTGTGTGTGTGTGTATATATATATATGTGTGTATATATATATAACACTTAATATGTAATATGCAGTACCTCATTCATAATACATAATTAAAATTACATTCATATACAATTATATGTAACTATAATATATATAATCTATGACATAAAATATATGATGTAAACATTCTTAAAAATTATTGTCTTAATGAATCACACTTTATCACTGAAACTGCTGAAGCTCAGAGAGGATCAGCAACACACACACCCCCCCCCCCATATCAAAAGTCAAGTACCTGGTAGAGCCAGCACTGAAGTCAGATTTTCTGACACCAAATTTTTAATGTTCCCTTCATCATACTGCACTCCTATTGATGTTCAGTTATTTCCCATGAATTAGGCAATAAAAACAAACAGACATGGATACATTTTCAAAAGTAGTCCAAGTAAGAAGAGTTATAGCAGTTTGACAGAAAGTAAGAAACACCTTGAGCATTACATGACACCATGATTAACACATGCCTGATCCTGATGGAGGAAATGTGCAAGGCTGAGAAAATTGGTTTCCCCAGCTCTTCATCCAAAACCAAGTGAAGTTTACCAGTGAACACTAAATGGTAAAGAGATAGATGCTTGTCAGAAGGAGAAGTCACTGAAGTAAGGAGCTTATACTGCATGGAGTTTACCTCTAATAGTCAGAACACCAGAGTTTTGGTGTAAAGAAACAATTTATCTTCACACCTATGCTATTATATGAGCCTGATCAAAAAAGAGGTTTGGAAGGCAGCTACTGTCAAAGAGAAAAAGATATGCTTTTTTTCTGCTTCCTAAAGAAAACATCAACTGTCATTATAACATGAAAATAATAAAAAAGTTTAAAACAACACAAAAGCTGAAATTGCTCTGCAAGACATGACTGATTTTGATCCTATTCTACTTAATGGCATGGTTCTGTATATATGCACAATTCAACAAAGCAAACAAGACAATAAGAAGCTCAGAACGATTTTTTAAAAAATGAGTATTCTCACCTTTTGGGTTTAACCCAAACTTTACGGTACAATAATCATAATTCAACAGTTAACGTATTATACAACTAATTTGTGAATTACAATAGTAAAAATAAGAGAGTGAAAACAAGAAGAAGAAAATGTAACTAAACTACAGGAAGCATTAATGGTACAGTAGAGTTAAATACAACAAAAATATATAAATTAGTAAAAAAATAAAAGAATTTTTGTGAATGTAAAATCTGCTAGAGTATTCCTAGAATTTTATAAAAACAGAATTATCTTGTAAGTTTGGGAACACTTCAGGTATTCTAAAATAAAGAACAAGATCCCTACTTGATTATAGCTAGAAAAAAATCTAAAATTAAAAAATTCTGTTTTACTTTTCTAAACTTTTCTATGAGGAAGATGACATCATTCTATTTATCTGCATAGCAGATCCAAATATTTTAACCAAGACTAATGTAACATATATACCTTCTGTCTCATAAACATGGACCTTAACTTCTGAAGTCATATAATAGTTCTGCTGAAGGAAACAAAGGAGAGAGTGTGAGAGAACAGCAAAGTAGGCAATTTACACATCTGGAGAATCTACCCCTGCTGCAGGCATACAACAGGGCAAGCCTCTGCTCCATCCTGACATGAGTGCTGCAATAAACCATAGCCATAGAACAGCATCTCCCTGCTCTCTAGTAGGCTGATAAGAACCAGCCACACTCAGTTTTATGAAGAGGAAACAAAGACTACAAAATAGAATAAATCTAATTATATAAATCAATACATATTAATACTTTACATGCCACTGAGGTTATAGCTAAATGCAATAATTTGTCCTCTCAAACCATTTCTCACTTCTCAACATCTTCCATTTATTTCTGTGATCAGAAATTGACTTTTGAAAATGGCATAAAACATGGAAGAAGTAGCATAACTACTGTATAGTTATTTTGTTAGGATGCATTGCCAGCTGCAAAAGACAGACACAATTTTCAGAGTCATTCCCATGGTAGAAGGACTTAACAACTACGTCAAGACCCAAGAGGAAGCTGGCTAATTAAACTGGTGTATAACCAGCCACTTTCAGTAAAATCAAGACATCCTGTTGTCATAGCAAAATGTTCCACAAATATGTACTTCCTTCAACAGTCTTTTCTCTTAAGAGCAGTCTTGCCCTTAAATTACTCCATTAATGGTTATTTCCACAACTCCAGAACTTCATGTGACAAGGCAGAATAGTATAGTGGTGTTTAAGAGAGTGAGCTTTGGACTAAGAATGCCTTGGTTCAAGCAGGGCTCGAGTATTCCACCTCAGAGCTGTACCATTGCCTGATACCTCTCTCTCTCAGTTTCCTTGGATTTTTGTTTGCTTGTTTGTTTTTTCTTTTAATTTCTGAAAGATGAATAATAATATTTGTCTCTTAAAGTTGGTCAAATAATGAATTTTCTTAAACATCTATGTGCAATACTTAGCATCTTACCTGAAATAGGTGCTTAATAAAGGCTCATTATTTTTATTACTCTTGTTCACAAAAAGACACCACCTCTTAAAATATATTTGACCTAAAATCCATCATCATTACCAAATATTAACTGAATATCTACCATATCCTAAGCACTCTAGCAGGCTCAGAGCCTTCTCAGGCATTTCCACGTGAACATCTTAAAAACTGCCTTATAGATATGTAAATTCTAGTACACTACTGGCTCAGTGTTTCCTCAGTGGCCTTTGGAATAAAGAAAACAAAACAAAACAAAAATGACTTCAAAACAATGCCAGCTGGCCCATTTCTGTGCATAAATATTGGCATTAACATGTTTACCCAAATAAAAACAAACTAAAAACTTTGTACCTAATATAAAACATCAGTTAATTCAAACATACCACAAGTTTTATATTCTCTTATTATTGATTTCCCTGAGACTGATAGCTGTAATACAAAACAAAGAAACAGTTCTCCCAGGGTATGAGATATATCCAGAGAATTGTAACATTTCCTCTTTTTTCCTGATTTGATCATTGAGTGGTCTGAAAAAAATTATTTAATAGCTGTGTAATATTTAACATGCCTTGACAAGTTTGCTAGTCTAAGGATTTTATGGGTTACTGAACTACAAATCTTTCATTGTCTTTCTCCTTTTATGATACACATTAAGTACATGTCAACATGACATAAAAAAATACTCACTCAGTACTCTAGGCATTCAATCACAATATAATTTCATCATACAATTTTACCTTGGTGGAAATAAGTTGAAATAAGCTGGTCTCTTTCAGACTTTATTACCCAGTGCTTACATTTGTTTTTCTAACTAGAGAAAAGTAGATCCAGCCATTCAATCCCCAGAGTCATCACTTAACTTTTACTGTCTGATAATTATATGCAGAAGCAACACATATATATGAAAAATACCATTAGTATGAATGAAAATTCCAAATGAGAAATAAGGCAGTTAATCCTAAAGAGATTTTGAGGATGGTAAGATCTCAAGAAATGTTTAAAAGGGAAAAATATCTCGTCAGGAGGTAAACTCAATCGCTTCTTAGCTTGTTTGGTCAGCAAGTTTATCAAGTATCATAGACACTCTGAATTAGTATAATTCAAGAAAAGCCATAAAAATGCTTTCTGGCATCTAAATTTGTAACAGATATCACACCTATATGCTCATTAATGTGAACTGATATATGCTTGCAGGAAATCAGGGTTATAAAGTGGTGTATCTACAGGAGGCCTTCCAATACTATAATGCTCACCTTAAACTCTATTTCTTTTATAAAAAAGACAAGTTTTTTTCTATACTATCTATGAAGAAGCAGCATTGTTTCCTTAACATTTTAAATAAGAACCTAGCAAACTACGTAGATTGATTTATCAAAAAATACAAAAATTATATCTTGGATATTTATTTTCCTCTTCAAATATCCCTTAAGCTTAGGTCTGCATTATGCCAGTCTCCAACTGATAATTCACACACACACACAAAATCTCCTTTCCTAAAAAGCAGTTTGACATGTATGCTCATATTTTATCTCTCTTAAAGAGCCAGATCTGTTTATAGGTATCTCATTCACGAAGCATTTTGATGTGATGGGAAAGAATTAAATTAAGAATGAAGGAAATTGGACAGATTTAATTTCAGGTAATATAAGCCAAGTGGTTTATTATAGACAAATTTCCATAGCTGTGAGTTGTCCACTAAAGAAAGTTTCATATATATAATTACATGAGTAGGGAGGTATAAAAATCTGGTAGCCACATCCAACACAATATTAATTTTTTTCCATAAACATTATTTCATATCCCCACAACCAGGTGAATCCAGAAGAAGTCACCCAAATGAAATTACAAAAATATTCTTCAATGTCAGTGATAGAGTTAATTACCCATATCTGGAGGATACAAAATCAAACTTTAAAAGGTAACAACCACAAGAAGCCATCACTATCCAAACCTCTATGGATTGAAATCATCTCTATTACAAATATTGAGCCACAATCTCCAAAATGTCTCAGTTAAATTGTACAAGAAATGAAAAAAGTGAAGACAGTTCTAGCCAAAGGCATGGCTTCTTTAATTCTCACCTATTTGGATGAGGGAGATGTAACTTTGAATTCTGGACCAGACACATGTAGGTATTTATTTATTTTAATAGCAAATTATGGTAACAAGGTAGTTAGGAGTCCTGAGTAAATGTGAGAAACTCCAGACATTTGGATTGGACCAGAGCTACTTAAAGTGGGGGTCATGGACCTGTGTGGCCCCGGTCAAGTAAGTTTAGAAAGTAACAGTTAATGTTAAAACCTTTTTTAGAAATTGAATATTTCCAGAATATTTTTATTATATTTTACAAAGAAGTTTATCCTTAACATATTGTGAATTTAAATGATGATGATGATGATAGAGGAGGGGAAGAAGAAGAGGAGGAGGGGAAGAGGAAGAAGAAGAAAATCTAATTAGACTACACTGGTCCTACTAATATCCTGGCCAGGGTAAAAGAGAAAATGAAGTAAAGATTACTTATATTTCCTCCACAGTTTGATCGAACACTACCTGGAGAATGCTGTTCTTCTGGATAAGATCATAGGCACAGGAGGCAGAGAGATTCTGACTAGAATCCTTGCTATCTGTGTAACTTTGGGCAAGTATCACCCTTAAATTTAGCAAGCAGTCCTCCTGCTCTGGGACCATACCTACACTTTGTAGTACCCATAGGATATTTAAATATATATTATTAGTATCTCTTACTATCATAGGTATCCTTGAGCTTATTTACTTTGTATAATCAAAGCTATTTAGACATTTGCATGGTATGAGAAATCTTAAGTACCTCTACAAGATTCTTAATATTCTGTATTCTTAAATTGTTCAACTGTTCCTTGGATAACTTAAAATATACCAATATTGTTTGCAGTCTAGGAAGGAAGTTACACAATCAGACCAATCCACATGTGTCCTATTTACCAGATGCTTTCACCTCAAAGTTTCCCACCTGATTACCTAGCTAACCTGTTTTTCCCCCTCAGGGAACTTTCCAGTTCTCCCACATGTGGGGTTGGCCAGATGCCCCAGGGAGATTTAGCATGTATTTTTTTCATTTCTTTTAGGGGCTGCATGACTGGTCTGGTTGTAGGATTGCTTTCAAGTGATTTGAGATGTCTCAAATAGTTTGGATAGACAGGGCCCCAGCAAAAAGTGTTTGTCCCTACGAAGACACACACACACACACACACACACACACACACACACTCATTTATTCATTCTCTTTTTTTCTCCCTCCCTCTCTCCCTCCCTCCTCCCTTCCCTCTCTCTTTCTCTATTATAACCCAAACTCTGAGAAAATTGTTAATATTTAACCTTTCTAAACCTTCATTTCCTTGTTGGTTATAGGTGAAAAATAATACTTGTATCACAATGTTGTTTGAGAATTAAATTATGTAAAATATATAAAGCACCCATTACAGTGCCTCGCTCAGTGTGGGCTGTCATTTTCATCCCTCTATATGACAGCATAGGGTCACAGACGTGCTGCAAGCCAAAGGCTAGCAAAGCTTATTTCATTACATTTGCATTCATTTGCATGCCTCCACATGGAGCAAGTACTCTCAAGTTAGTGGCAGAACTTTAATTATCCTTTGCCTTACATTGGTCACATTCACAGAAGTATATTTCGTATCACACCCCTGTAGGCATTTGAATTTATGATTTTTATACCTCAACTCCTCTAGCTTTTATTCTTATTTACTATTGAGAAATAGAAGGACAAACAGTTAACCTTTTGTCTAGTGACAGACGGAGGTCCTTTTGCTTAGACAAACATTTGTCACCCCCATCCCATGATTTTCTGGTATGTGGTCCTCTGCTGCCCCCTAAGGGCCTCTGTTCATTTTACCCACTTGCCTTAATTATAGGCTATTTATTAAAATTATTAAGGATCCTTGTGCTGACTTTAGTGTGCGAAGTTCAGTGTATGGAGTGTATCCTGGTATAATCACAAAATTTTTATATTGTAAAGATTAATAAATATATACTCCCCATGTGAAAGTGCCCCATAAGGTCCTTTCCATAGC
Source organism: Lyroderma lyra (assembly GCA_004026885.1). Classification (NCBI taxonomy): domain Eukaryota; kingdom Metazoa; phylum Chordata; class Mammalia; order Chiroptera; family Megadermatidae; genus Lyroderma; species Lyroderma lyra. The sequence continues at coordinate 4,183 of PVJL010013063.1, read as the reverse complement.
ACTAACCTCACTTTCTTGAAAATACATCATTGCTTGCCTATTTATAGTCCTCACTAAATAGATAGCATATGCAGAGCCACATAATGCAGCTTGGGCATGAGGGACAATCTCCAATAGTAATGGCATCACAATCAGATAATACTACACACCCATTACAATGGCAATTATAAAAATCTTGAAAATGCCAAGACTTGATAAGGTTATAGTACAACTGTAAATGTCATATTTGCTAAATGAAATGTAAAATGATACAGTCTCTTTAAAAAACAGCAGTCCAAAAAAATACTCAGAGAGCTCAAGGAATGCTGGCTGAGTACTCAGACCCAGATAAGTGATCTCAGAAAGGAAATCTCTGAACAAAAGGAACACTTTAATGAAGAAATTGAAACTATAAAAAAAAATGAAATAGAAATTCAGGAGATAAACAGTGTAATAAAAGAAATAAAGCATGAAATAACTAGCATAGGAAAAAGGGACTACCAGATGCAGGAAAGAATTAGCAACATTGAAGATAGAAAAGTTAAAAGTGAACAGAGGAAAAAAAGATTTGAGAATCAAAAAAAAGAATAAGTTCTCTACAAGAACTACCTTACTCCATTAGAAAGAACAACATCAGAATAATAGGAATACCAGAAGAAACAGAACAAAATTCTAATGAGAGTTTATTTAAACAAATAGTAGATGAGAACTTTCCAAACCTATTAGAAGAACAGAAACCCCAAATTCAAGAAGAAAATAGGAGCCCTAGCTACCTGAATCCCACCGGAACTTCTCCAAGGCACATTATACTGAAGATATAAAAAAAATCAAAGACAAAGAAAGAATTCTCAAGGCAGCAAGGGAAAAAAATTACAACCTTCAAAGGTAAGCCCATCAGGCTGTCATCAGACTTCTTAACAGAAACACTTCAAGCCAAGAGGAAGTGGAATCATACATTCAAAATATTAAAGGAGAGAAACTACCAGCCAAAAATAATCTTACCAGCAAAGTTATCTTGTAGATATGAAGGAGAAATAAAGACCTTTTCAGATATACAGAAGCTTAGGGAATTCACCAACATAAGGCCAGCATTCCAGGAAATACTGAAGGAGGCTACTCAACCTGAAACAAAAAGCCAAAATAAATGGCAAAAAGTTGGGACAACAGAAATATAAAAAGGGAAGAAGTAAAGGTTTATATTCCCAAAAAAGAATAAAAATGAGAAGTCTGCTTGAGAAAAGAAGTCACCACATATATAAAACTTTCCTTTTCATAAACCTCATGGTAACTACTCAAAAAAACCCAGAACAAAGACACATAACAACAACAACAACAAAAAAAAAAAAAAAAAAGAGGAAACAGAAGGAAATATCACAAAACACCATCAAACTAAAACAGACTGTGAGAAAAAGGCAAAGAAACCGAGACACCAATCAACCAAAAGCCAGAGGACAAAATGGCCATAGGAAATCTTCATATACCAATCATCACTTTAAATGTAAATGGACTGAACTCCTCAATAAAATCGCACAGAGTAGCTGATTGGATTAAAAACAAAACCCATTTATATGCGGTCTCCAAGAGTAATACCTCAACCACAAAGACAAACACAGACTCAGAGTGAAAGTGTGAAAAACAATACTCCAAGCAAATGGCATCCAGGGAAAAGCAGGAGTAGCTATTCTTATATCTGATGAAATAAATGTCAGGATGAAAGAGGTAATAAGAGATAAGATGGGCATTTCATAATGATAAAGGGGGCAATACAACAAAAAGACATGACACTCATCAATATGCTCCCGAACAGGAACCACCAAAATTTATAAGGCAGCTTACTTACAGATCTAAAAGGTGAAACTGATAAAAACACAATTATAGTAGGTGACCTAAACACCCCATTGACAGCCATGGACAGATCATCCAAAAAAAAAAATACATAAGAAAATATCAGCTCTAAATGATACATTACAATTGGACACAATTGACATTTACAGGACACTTCATCCTACAACACAAGACTATGCATTCTATTCTAGTGTACATGGAACATTCTCAAGTATAGACCATATGCTGGGACACAAAACTAGCCTCAGCAAGTTCAAGAAGATTGAAATCATACCAGGGGTATTCTCAGACTACAAAGCCTTAAAATTGGAGATCAACAGCACAAAAAAAAGCAGAAAAAAACATATATACCTGAAGACTAAACAACATGTTATTTTTAAAATGACTGGATCAAATAAGAAATAAAAGAAGAGATTAAAAAATACACAGAAATAGTGACAATGAAAATACAAAGTATCCAAATTATTGAGATACAGTAAAAGCAGTAATAAAAGGGAAATTTATATCATTGCAGGCCTATCTCAAGAAATAAGAAAAAGCACAAGTAAACAACCTAACATCCCATCTTAAAAAACTAGAAAAAGTAGAATAAAAGCACAAAATCGGCAGAAGGAAGGAAATGATAAAAATGAGAGCAGAAATAAATGAAACAGAGAACAGCGAAACAATAGAGAAAATTAATGCAACAAAGAGCTGGTTCTTTGGAAAAAAATGATAATATTGACAAATGCTTGGCTAGGCTCACCAAGGGGCAAAGAGAAAAATCATAAATAACGAAATCAGAAATGAAAGGGGAGAAATTACCACTGATACCACAGAAATACACAGAATCATAAGAAAATATTATGAAGGACTATATGCCACCAAATTTAACAACCTGACAAAATGGACAAGTTTCTAGAAACATACAGTTTACCTAGACTGAACAAAGAACTGGACAATCTAAATAGACCAATCAACAGCAAGGAAATTGAAACAAACATCCCCAAAGGCAAAAGCCCTGGATCAGACAATCTCACCAATGAGTTTGACCAAGCATTCAAAGAGGAACTAATGCCCATCCTCCTCAAACTCCTCCAAAAAATTGAAGAAGAGGCCGTACTTCCCAACTCCTTCCACAAGGCCAACGTAACCCTAATATCAAAGCCTGGTAAGGAAAACACACAGGAAAAGAAAACTATAGACAAATATCTTGTGATGAACTCAGATGCAAAAAATTCTAAATTAAACACTAGCAAATAGAATACAACAATGCATTGAAAAGATGGTCACCATGACTATAAGCAAGTGGGATTCATTCCAGGAGCACAAGGATGGTTCAACAAACACAAATCAATGTGATACACCACATAAACGAACTAAAAGATAAAAACCATATGATTATATCAATTGATGCAGAAAAAGTATTTGACAAGATTCAACATCTACTTATGATAGAAACACTGAATAAAATGGGTATAGAAGGAAAGTACCTCAACATAATAAAGGTCATAGATGACAAATCCTCAGTTAATATCATACTGAATGGGGAAAAGCTGAAACCTATTATCCTGAAATCTGGAACAAGACTATTGCCACTGCTAATCAATATAGTATTTGAAGTTTTAGCCAGCGCAATCAGAAAAGAGAAAGTGTCAATAATCAAGACAGCTTGGTACTGGCAGAAAAACCAGACACACAGATCAATGAAACAGAATTGAAAACCCAGAAATAAGCCCACAAATATATGAACAGATAATTTTTAACAAAGGAGCGAAAAATATACAATGGGAAAAAGAAAGCCTCTTCAGTAAATGATGTTGGGAAAATTGAAAAACTTCATGCAAAAGAATGAATCTACACTCCAAATCACCACCATATACAAAAATAAACTCAAAATGAATTAAAGACCTCCACATAAGGCCCAAAACAACGAATTGTATATGAGTAAACATTGGAGCTAAACTTACAGACCTTTGGTTCAGGGAGGACTTCATAAATCTAACCTCAAAGTAAAAGCAAAACTAAATAAATAGGACTATATCAAACAAAAAGCTTCTGCACAGCAAAAGAAATCATCAACAAAACAAAGACAACCAACCAAATAGGAGAAAATATTTGCAAACAATGCCTCTGGTAAGGGGCTAACATAGAAAATTATATATAAAGAACTTGTACAACCCAACAATAAAAAAAACAATCTAATTTAAAAATGGGCAGAGGACCTGAACAGACACTCCTCCCACAAAGAAATACAAATGGCCAGCAGGCATATGAAAAAATGCTCATCCTCATTAGCTATCAGGGAAATGCAAATCAAAACCACAATGAGATACCACCTCACACCTGTGAGAATGGCTGTTATCAACAAGACAAGGAA
>PVJL010013062.1:0-34013 GCA_004026885.1 Lyroderma lyra | reverse complement strand
GGGGGACACATTTAATACCTGGTAATGCAAGCAGTGACACCTAACTGCGGGTCGGACTCCGGCTGTTCCAGGCCTTGGGGGTGAACGGAGGAAGAGAGGCAAGCGAAACGGGAAGGCCTCTACCCAGCACACCACCTGGGCACGGCGCCCGTCATGTGGAGGGGCTCGGGGTCCGTGGAGGGGGCTGACGCGGCGATCGGACAAGGGGCGATGACATCTCGCGGCAGACGCCGGTGGCCGTCAGGCTACCCGTGTGAGCGGCTCTGGAAAACCCATTTCTAATGTGGAACCCCGCGCGGAGGGCGAAGGTGGCACTGGGGGCGGAAGGTGGCACTGCTGCCACTGCCCAACTAGTGGTCACTCAGTTCCCGCCTGCAGGCCACCAAGGTGCTCTTCCAGTTACCAGGACCAGGGGGCTCCCTGGTGGTGCAGTGGCTGGGCTTCGGCGCGCTCAACGCCACGGCCTGGGTTCGAGTCCCAGCCAGGGAACCACCAAAAAAAAGAAAAAAAAAAAAAGAAGAAAGAAAATCCCAATGGCCAGGACCTGCGTGCAACCAACAGAGGGCAGACAATAAACCTGGCACGGGGACCCACTCCCACAACGCCGGGACTACGGGAGAGACAGGAGAAAGAAAAGAGGTGACCATGTGTTGTCACTGTCTCTCCGTGCTTCACCTGTTTAAACGCAGGAGGTTCAACACGATCCTCCCTAAGGGCAACGCCCCGGCCCCCCAGGTCTTTCGGCCCCTCACCTCGAAGCCCTCCTTGGGCCGTCTGTAGTACAGCCAAGCCTCCTCACTGTCCTCGCCCCTGCTCCACCTGTCAGGACGGGGCCCCTTTCAGGGACGGGCCCACTCCCGATGGGAGTAAGGGCCTGCTTCCACTTCCCTTCCTACCCACAAAAAGGAGCCTTTCACAAGTGCCACTCTGGCTTTTGGCAGTTAAGCCTCAGAGATAATTATCCTGGACAACAAAAGGAAATAAAAATACAGCTGCCCTTGAACAGCACAGGTTTGAAATGCGTGCATCCCCTTCCAGGTGGTTTTTCAATAAACACACAGCGGGCCCTCTGCAGCAGCCCGTTCTGCACCCGGGGGTTCAACCGGTGGGGACGGAAAGCGGTACTTGCGATCCCTGGCTGGGAAGCTGCACATGTGGGGGGCCCAGCGTGCACCGTTTGATTCCATTTTCCAGCAGGGATTGGAGATTCCGGATTCTGACATCTGCAGGGGGTCCTGAATACCCCGCAGGTACCCAGGGATTGCAGGTAAGTTTCTGGAAAGGGGGGTGGGGTGGGGAGAAGGCACAGGGAGGGAAATACACGGTGACGGGAAAAGAACTGACTCTGGGGGATGGTGTGATGTAGAACTGTACACCTGGGACCTATGTAACGTTTACTAATCAGTGTCACCCCAATAAGTCTAACAATAAAAAAAGTTTCTGGAGAGTCACAAGTTACACTCAGATTTTCAATTGCACGAGGGTTCAAGGGTCAACCGTACGTGCATAAATGACTCCAAATTTTCAAAAAGTTAAGAGAAATGAATATACTCTTCCATGAGAAAGAATCAGAGAAAACAGGGTGCTCGCTGTTCCGTTTACTTCCCCCGAGCACTCTCACAGCCCGGGCATGGGACAAGGGTGTGCCAGCACTCCCAGTACAAAGGGGAAGGTGGCTAAGAGTATTGTGCACGTACATCCGAGACGGAGAACAGACAAACAAACAAACAAAAACATTTCATCCAGGATTACAAAATCGGCTTTTCCTTTAAGAATTTTTTCCTTCTCTCCCTTCTCTAACCACTGTTTCTCCTCTATTCTGAGTATCTTACGGCGCTAAAGGAACTCAGCCTATTTTTGAAATAAACTAGAGGCAAGAACATCACAAGCGATTTAACCCACCGCCTGAGTGAGTGGTAGAAAGGTCGGTAAGTTTCTGCATTCATTTACATGACAATACCATTCAAACTTTCAAAAACAAAAACTTAGTGTTTTCCCAGAAAACTCCATGGTAAACACGGGTTTGTTCCAAAATAATTACCAAAGTCGTATGACCCCGTGAGGTGTTTCCCCCGGCCCCGCCGAGACACGCACCCTCCGGACAGAGTCCCGGGAGGAGCGGCGCGACAGGGAGGAAAAAGCAAAACAAACTTCACTGTATTCAAAAACTAATCTACAATGTACTAAGGAAAGTCCCCAAATTTGACAATATTTTTACTCAAAATATATTATTCAGTAGTAAAAACATTAAGAGGTAGCATCGGCAGGAACGGGTCGTCAGACACAAGGCCAGCCGGAGCCCTGTATACGCACGACGAAAGAGCAACGACACGCGCAGACCCGCACGCTGGGACGGACTGAGCAAGGACACGCCCTGCTTCTCTCCTTTAACTACGATCAAGAAAAATGATCATCACAGAGTTGACAACAGTCAAATCTTATTAGTAACACTATGACTGAAAAGGGACACAACTGATGAAACCTTAAAAATATGTTCAATCACCAGTTTTTAGTTATTTAAAAAAATGCGAATAGGAAAAACACTTCTGCCACTGCAGAGGGTAACCTTCGTACTATGGGGTGTTAAGCACTTACACCTTCGTGTTACCCGTGACGAGCCTGGGGACGAAAAATGATAGGGGGAGGTAACCACTGGAACGGAGACCAGTAACGACAGGAACCCGACGTCATAACCGTCTGACTGTCCGGCCGACTCCACAGGACGAGGTGCCATTCCGACCCGCCCGCTGTGGGCCTCAGCGATTTAAAACGAAGCAAGTCTGAGGGTCAGATCTTTCACAGTTCACGTCTGCAGGAGCTTCGTTTAGACCTTCCCACAAACTGCATCATCAAAACCTGATTCCCGTTTCCACTTCTGGAAGGTTCCATGAGCCTTCAGAACAGGAACATGGGGCTCACCTACCAGCTCTGTAACGCTGGGTCAATCTGCCTGGACCTCGGTGTGCTACGTATGACACCATCTTACCCAATGGGACAGTTGAAAGATTGAGTAATGTATATAAAGTATCCAGCCCAGCAAGTCATCAAGAAATGTTAATTTACATTTCCCTTCTTGTGCTGCTTACATTTCTGGTAGATACTGATAATCTACATTATTATTATTAATATGATTTTACATTAATTAGGCAAAATCTCTCATTTCCAAAATCAAACGGTAATGAAAACTAAAGTAAGGAGCACAACCATGTTTTGGATACTCCAGTATTTGAAACAATCTTTTATATAATAATACCACATGCAAGCAGCTTTAATTGCTAACTAACAGAATCTAAAGTACCACCATGTAGCACTGAGTATTTTACTATGCCTTGATTCGTAAAGTTACATGGCACCGCCTAGTCCAAATAGGCCTACTGATTCCACTATTTCACTGCCCATTATTTACAAAGCAAACTACTGGATTTTATGCTGAACAGTGAGAGCTTCCTTGAGTACTATCTGACTTTTTAAAAAATTTCATTAAACTACAAGAAATAAAACTATTAGTTTATGAAAAGTATCAGGTGTGTCAGTTAAGACAGGGATCAACTTTAATTTCACTAAAGAAATGTGATTTTTTTTAAAACCTGAAAATTCAAATTTTGAACATGTTGAATTTCAAATGACCTTTGCTTTTCCCAGTGAAAAATGTAGTGACCGTATGAATGCTCCATAACAAGGACACCGTGAAGATAATGAATTTCAAAGCTACCTAAAAAGTAGACAAGAAACTGAAGGCAACAGTTTGAGCTTTGGATCTTAAGTTCAGATACTTTCCTGACGTTGTAAGGAGAATGCTGCCCATTTAACGCGGCTGTGAAAAAGACGTAGTGAAATAAAACATGTAAAGGACATAGCACTGTGGCCGGACTCCTCTAAATGTTCGCAAGGGGAAGCAGATTCTATGGCAAATGAACTGTATTTTCCCCTCCAAAGCAAAAAAGCAAAAACTGAGTCCTCTAAATGTTGTTGAGAGGTCCTTGGAAACTGCAGCTTTGAGTGAAATGGCCTATGAGGAAACCAACTTTAGCACACGGTAATTGACAGAGACACGAGTTAACCTCCTGCATGTACTTCCGGTCACAGAAACATCACTGAACTTCTACTCGGAAATAAAGATCCGAAACACTTCTACTACTAAGCACTGAAATAAACGTCGGCAATGTATACATTTAGATGCGTAAAAACAAGCAAGATAATGATTTTCCAGCGGGCTTGTCCCCGTCCAGGGGGCGGGGGTCCGCCTGGTGGGAACCCACCCTGGACAGAGGGGGCGCCCCTCCATCGCAGGGCCACGCTCCCCGCAGGTGAGGCCCCGCCCATTCACCGTGCATGCGCAGCATGCGCATCTCTGGGACTCGGGAGGCCATCAGAACACGCAGGGGAAGCCCACGCAGGCATGGGGACAACGTGCCAGCTCCGCACCGGGTAATCAATGTTTTCATTCTCTTCAACATAACAAAACAAGTTGAATAGAATCACATTATTTGAGGACCTGCCACATGCTGGCATGTATTTTTCCAAAACCTGTGCCTTCACAGAGTAATGTAAGGATCAATACAAAGCCAAGGATTAAGAATTACTCCAATTTTATACAAATTAACCAGTGGGACTACAAATATAGCTTCTAAGCCAAATAAAACATATGTCAAGCCTAATTAACATTCACGCAGCCAAATGCGCGTGCACACACATGCACGCCCACACACGCGCACCACACAAAGGGAACATTCGCATCAGGAGGAAACCACATGTACATGTCGGAAAGATGCAAGTTTTAGCGCAGGGTTTGCACTTACTACTCTATAACCTCGGCAGCTTCTCTCCTCTAACTGAGCCTCCAGTTTCTTTACTTACAGAAGAGGGAGGAGACGCTCTACCACAGAGAATAGCTGAGGGGTTTAAAGGCTGCAAAGTGTGAGGAGGTTTCTGAAATTTGGGATCCAAGGCTCCCTGAATGGTGGTTGTATGTCCTGCATGATCCATACTGTCAACAGTTTCCATCAAATCATCAAATAATTACTTGAACTCCAAAATAAGAAATGTTGCATGTCTGTGAAAACCCTTGAAAATATTTGAAGCTATAAATGATTTTAAAGAATTACAATGTCCACAAATTACAGTGTTCTGGGAGGCTGGTAGAGATTTAATTTTGTAACAATGTTACTATTCCATGAACAAGTAGGAAACATGCAAACAGTGTCTGCACTAGTTTAATAACTTCCACAAGGTAAGACTCAAAAACTCGCTGATGATTTATCTAGACAGTTTTTTATATAACATTATCTGACTTCTCCTGTGATAACTGGCTTAGCTGTGTGTGTGTGTGTGTGTGTGTGTGTGTGTGTTGCACTAGTTTCCTAACTGGCCTGCCTCCGTTACCTTCTCCATCCAGTAGCCAAATGGCCTTTGTAAAATGTAAATCCCCTTGGCTAAAAACCCACCGTAGTTTCCTGTTTCACTGTGAACAGTCTGAATTTCTCCCCGCGATCTCCAAGGCCCTGGCTAATCTGGCTCCAGTGACTCTACCGGAGCCCACCTCCAGCCATTCAGCCTTATGCTCATCACTCAGGTGCTGTCCAACAGAAACGTAATGAGAACTTCAAATGTAATTAATTTTTTTAGTCTAAGCAATAGTTTTAAAAAGTATAAATAAAAAATGCCAATTAATTGGAATATATTTTATTTAACTCAATATATCCAAGAGTATGGCATCACTATAAAATCAGTATAAAATTCTTAAGTCAGTTTACCTCCTCGTCGCCGTCCTAAGCCTCACAAACAGGTGTGCATCTGCACTGAGAGCACACCTCAACTCGGACCAGCCGCACAGGGCTCACGGCTGCTGTGCAGACAGCATGCCCTCAGCCGCGGGCCTGCCTTGCGTCCCACAACACACAGTTCCTCCCACCTGCGGGGTCCCCTCTTCCTGGAAGGCTGTCCCTTTGGCTGCTCCTTTGCTTCCTTCCCCAGCTCAGCCTGACCGTCACCTCCTAAAACCAGCCTTTTCTAAAGGCCACAGGTTAACGCGTCTCCTCGTTTATTCCCTAGCAGGGCACCGCGGAGATCTCAGTTGTTTTAGAACTGTTCTCTTTCAACAAAACTTTTTTGCTTGTTTTTCCTTGCCTTTTTAATACTTGTTTATTGCCTGTCTTCCACCACTACACTGTAATTATTGCTCCATGAGGACAACAATTAGTTTTATTCTGTTTGTCACATGTGCGTTTGAGACACTGCAGTTTTTGCTAAGTTGATGTCTATACCGTCTTAGCTTTTCTCTGATCAGGTAATTCTATGCATAATACTGCAAAGGAACTGACAGCACAGGAAATATACACAATGGACTCTCCATTAACCAGAACTCAAGCCACCGGCACAATTTTTTACCGGTCACTTGAGATTTTGCCGGCTGCTGGGAGTGCCGGTGGCGTGAGTTCCCGTGAACGGAGAGTCCGCTTGCACGTATCTGTCATCTACCCACCCCCGTGGGCACCGGCGAACTGGGAGCCCGCGGTATTTAATACTGTTATTTAAATGCATCATGTAAGCCAAGTAATGATGCTTATGAGGTATAACTTTAAGAAATCCTTCTGATTTTCAAGTTACAAGTTTTTATAAAGATCCAAAGAAATCACTTCATTTAAAATTATAAGTATTACCTAACTGAAAAAGTAAAACTTTAAACTCCGATCGAATCACAGAGCATTTCTAATACTTTCTTTCCCAGTGCCTCCCAGAGAAGAGTCTTCATTGCTACTGATTTGGCATTCACGTGGGTAAACTCAGATCACCCAAGTCCCTGACGATCTACTAAAGTCTAAGTAATTTCTATAGAAAAGTCTGGAAACTATGAATGGTACTTGAAGAAAGCTACATTTTTAAGCTAAGATTTAAACAAATTAAACTTATCTGCTTCGGCTCCTCGTTTTACAAATTATTTAGTATAAAATGAGATCCATGATTCACTTAGGCATTTTACACTGCTAGGTAGAGAGGCTGTCATTGAAAATTATGCTCCGATCTTGATACGTATTTTACTCAAGTTAATACGAATAAAAATTACATAACTGATAAAGACAAAATATGTATTTTTGAGAGGGAATCATATTAAAGTTACAGATAATTTTTTTTTAGGTTGAACTGAGACTAAATTGTCAGGTAAAAAACAAGCATAAGTGTTATATATAGCTTCATCGTGCTGAATATAGGAAAGGGAAAGATTATATCATTAATTTTGAAATACCCAAACAGCTCTATTTATATTAATATATGATGGTTACCTATCAAGTCCCCTGTCATCAATAGTAGTGTAAAGACTATGTCTGCCATAGGGAATGGCTGTCATATCCAGACACAAACTGACAAACAGTTATCAGACACACATATATAATGATCCAGACAATATCAATGTGTCTTCTAATTTAATCTTCAGAATGATCTAAGGAGGCAGACAATATAATAGTCCTGCTTTTTTTTTTTTTTTGAAGATGGGCAAACTAAAGATTAGAGAGTTTAAATAGTTTGCCTACAAATTTTGTTCTACCCAACTCTAAAACCACAAGGTGTAGTGATTGTTTTCCTCACTGATGGGAGGGAAAGGCTGAAAAGCAGTTTACTGCCATCGCCTATGACTTACAAGCTTCATAGAAACTTAATTTTGAGCATGATACAGCCAAGTTCCCAACCACACGTGTACTGCTCACTTGTTTCTCCATTGCCTACATCTGGATTTCTAACGATGTCTCTGGTTCCTTGTTTATTTCTCCACCAGAAATGCTCATGGAACCTAGTTAGGAATCTCAGCCCGGCTGGAATAGGCTAGCCTAGCCTTGTCAGGCGATGAGCTTTGTACGGACCCACTCAGCCTTTTACTTGGATGCCCATTGATATGTACTGCTGGGACTTAACCAATATCTGCAAACCTCAGCTCCACCCCCTAGACTCTAATCTTCCCATGAACAACCTGAATCAGAATACTTCTTGAATTTGGCAATTCAGTATTTAATTATGCTCGAAGGAGGCCATGCGTGGCTAGGATCACCCCTTGGAGGTCCGTACCCAGCAAGAGTCCCAGTTGGCTGCTGCCCTTCTCTGCTCAGCCATGACTACACTCGTAAGACACTGCCATAGAATATTAAATGTCAGTATCGCGTATTTATGTGATTGCACTATTCACAAGTTAATTCTTATACAGACACTATAAAGTTTTTTTTCTTAGTTACTACCCTTCTTCATGATATCCAATATTTTGTCACTCCTTCTAGTATAAAAACACAGTAGATCCACATTCATAGGGAGCAGTCCACAAGAGGGTGTGTGTCTGTATACAGTGATGTAAAATTAGTTTGCTTTAATTTATATCCTATTTGTGTATGAATTAAATCTTACTGTGGCTGCAAGTATAAGAGTTGGCTAGTACAACAATAATTATTTTAGAAGATTAAAATTGGGTAAAAGAATCAATATCCTGTGGAAAAAGGTAGACAGTTTGTGTTTTAGCCCCGTCTCAACCACTCAAAAGTTTTGTAACAGCAGCCAAGTAGCAATCTGTGTAAAGCCCAATTTTGTCATTTGTTGATTGTATTTTTTATATGAAGTGATTCTAATGCTCCTAACTGCTCAAAACCTCTGGTCCAAGCCTAGCTGATGTTGGACACCAAATAATATTAATAAAAACATTTGCTCATTAAATGAGCTTACAGAAATGTCATCCACATACTTAAAGCTGTCCTCATGGATGGCTTTCATTTCATGGCTTAAATATTTACAACATGCCAAACACTTGTTTTCTCCATAGTTTCAATGTACCTAGATCTCTTTGACTATAGTTAATATTCGGTTTTCTTACACATTTGAAATAATTTGTTGATACTGGTTAATATAATGTGCCCAAGTTCACAAAATCAATCTAATAAGAAACAGACTCCACGACTTTAAAAAATCCAACAACACAGCAGGTCAGCATGTGAGGAAAAAAGATGGAGGCGTTTTGAGGTGAAAAGATGGAGGCATTTTGAGGTGAAGAGCTCTAAGGACGCCTTACACATCTTGTCTGTGTTTGGAGTAAAAACAATAATTTAAGGTGCAGTCACTTGAACTATTTGAATATAAAACAATTCTACAGACATAGTTTCCAGGCTGATTCAAAAACAGTGACTTCCTATTACTTCAACATACAGAATACTTTCAGATAAGAAGCTGATGCTAAAACCTCACTAGCATGAGCACAGCACAAATTAAGATGGTGAAGAGACATGAGGGACAATGTGTGTGCATGTGGGGAGACTGGTGAGGATTCTTTACTCATGTGCCCAGTGAGAATTTCTTAAGCAGTTACTACGTGCCGGGCACAGTGTTAAGCACTGAGGATACACTGATAAACAAAAACCAACTTCCCACACTCCATCAAGAAAGAGGAAGGGCCACAGCAACAAGATAAGATCGATCCCCTTTACTGGGCACCCCATTCTGAGCTGGCTAAATATTAAATATATGCATGCCAGGCATTTCTTTTGAAAAGGAGAAAGATTACAATTTTTTCAAAATTTGTAATGTAATTACAAATTAAAAACTAAAAACTAGAAAAAGTTTAGAACATGCTTTATTCTGGAAAACTAAATATTCTGATTCTTAGTTCTATGATTTTTCCTTTACATTCTCTCCATTTACATTGTTTCAATAAGAAAAAACACGCCTACAAAACTAAGTATATAAGAATACTGTACTACTTGTTTGCTTTTATATTCAACTGAAAACATATTTAATAGTCTTAATTTTGCCACCAAGTTCAAAAGCTCTTTGAAAATATTCCCTTTCCTTATAGGTAAAATGACCTCAAGTAGTTAATTTTAATAAATGTTTTAAGTCAGGATTTGGTATATTTGTATTCATTATTTAAGAAATGCTAAAAAATGTTTGTCTGTTCACCCATTTTCTGTAACTGTATCTGGGAGCAAGTCTAGACCCATGTCCGTGGCCTCTGATTATAACGATCATCTGTACCAGGATGTTATGATATATATATAATTAGTATATACCGAACAATTATTCACACAATTCAAACAGAACGGAAATGTAATCTCAACAAGGTAAAGGCATATACTAATTTCAAAAATACAAAAGTAAATAGAGAACAACGTAGCGTCATCAGCGAGCTACTTGCTTCCTCTCTCCTGAAGCAAGCGCTCCGATTATAACCGAAGGGTCAGGACCGGGGCGCAGGAGGCGAAGGGTACTTGCAGTTCACATGTGGCTGGAGGCTTGGACAAGAGCAACTGTCCCCTCCCCTCACAGGACAGATTTCTGTGAGCCTAAAAGCACAGCTCCAACACTATTCCAAGAATGCCTGAAAATGGCAACTGATCAAATCCCAGTCACAGATATTTCAATCATTTTGTGAAGTATTAAAACATTTATTCAATTCATGCTAAGCAATCCTAAATTTATACTACAAGTCTCTACCTGAAAAAACATTCACTGAATTAAAAAAAGAACTAGAAGACATGGTGCAATCTCCTTTCCCACAGCAGAATCAAACAGTATAATGTTGACACAAGGGAAACTAGTAAGAAATCCTTTTTTAATTTCATTAATACAGTTGAAGGTGGCAGAGTGGCTACCCTTTTTCTTTTTTTAATGGAAACCTCTTTCCTGTTCTCTGCACCACGTTATGTAGGACCTTTGACAATGTAATGAAGTGAAAAATAATTATAAATCATTTCCTAAACTAATTAGGTCCATCACCACCTCTATGACTTCTCCCATTCATCCTGTGGTAAAAATCTTACAATATTCGCTTGAATTTCATCTCTGCTGACGCGTTTCAAGCCGTGCGGCAGATTAGTGCCTCGGAACACTTCCCAGGGCTTCGTTATCCATCAGGTTATGCCCAGGGACGCTTTCTGCAAAATTATCTTATTCGAATGAACTCGCAGCCACTGAAGTAAACAAAGCTGCCACCCACTGCTCCTGCACACTTTCCGTGCATTTGTATCTCTTCTCTTTACTCAGACTTACCGCACGTGCCACAGAAAGAGCGCATGTTAAATATCCCTGGAGTGTCACAATATGTAATACAATCAAACAGATTACAACCCTACCTTTCTTTCACAGCAGTGGTGCCAAGCACAGGTACACCGGAGCAATCAATTTGTTCTGCAGACAGTAAGGCTTTCATGGAATACTAATGCAAAAATCTCTTTTCTTTCTCCTTTGCCTTGACTCCCCAATGCCCGGGTCCCGACCAATACAGGGAGGAGGGCAGTATGTCTTCTGCTGAGATAACCACAACTACTAATCAAGTCTACGTGTACAAGGGCACAGGACTGAACCTCCACCAAGCTTGAGTCAGGGTGTGAGAGCAGCTAACATACACAGCACGGTCAAAATTAAACACACACACACGCACGCACACATGCCACAACAATACAGATGTGTCCACTTCAGTGAACTAATTCGTCACACTTTACCACTGATAGTTTTTTTTTTTTTATCTCAGGAGCATAAAATGACCTCCTGTTGAACTGAGGGCTCAGATCCAACAGCACCCAGCAACAATTATGCTGTTCCAGCAATGAGAATCATGATCAGTAAGAATACTGCGTTAAACTGTTCACTGTTTTTAAAACACAATATTTTTCTAAATTAGACTATCTAAAACAATTTATATGGGATTCCACTTTCAAGTATTAACATAGGGTTAATGGACTCAGCAAGGATTCTTAGGATTTTGTACTTAAAAAGGTACTGTAATTGTAATAGCTCAAGTCTACTTCTTCAAGAAAAGCATATATTTACCAATAATAAATAAAAAAGATGTCCAAAAGATTCTGAAGATTTTACATTAAGTATATTCCCAAGCTGTTTAAAAAAACATTTTCAGGTTTCAAAAATTATTTAAAAAACATCTTTAACACTTTATAATTATGGTAGCAGGGTGGTATATTTGATCTCATAAATCCAGTTTTACGGTCCCTTTCAATAAAGCCTTTTTCACTTAGCTTATTTTTCTTTTATTCAAAATATGAAAAGGCATGCCAATCATTGAGTAGGGTGATGACAGAAGTTGTTAAACATTTTTTCACAGCACACATTACCTCATTTTAATTTGCCTGCCCTAATTTTCAAATAACTCTTAACAGTCAAGGAGCTGCAAACTAAGCAATAATTAAGAACAAAATATGCTAGATAACTGGAGAAAGTTAAGAGGAGGGTTCATAAACCAGCTCGATTTTCACATGTGCCACTGCTTTAATGCTGCTAAAATACATGAGTCTCACTTTGTACTCTTTCCTAAAAAAAAAAAAAAAAAAGAAAAGAAAAAAGAGCAGAAACAATGCAGAAATAAATACTAAGGCCTTCAATGAAGTATTGCAATAATGTTTAATCGATACTGATGCTTTTGTCCTTGACATGCTGACCGTGTCATCAGGCTACTGTCATGTGATATCATGTCATTTCCCCACCTGGCTCATGACCTTGTCCTCTAAATGACCTAAAGCTTCCCTCAAGTAGCAGGAGGCCCCTCCCCGCTGTCTCAGCAAGGTCGAATGGGTCAGCGTGTCCTCATCTATAATCCACCACCACTCGTCAGCAGGGAGGCCGGAGGAGGCAGGCTTGCTACAAGGGGAGAATGCTCAATTAGGCAGCTGTCACACAAAGCACAGGCTGCAAAATTATCCCCCGTCAAAAGCAAGAGCAGCTGCGGGTGCCAATTACAGCAACCTTTCAACCCTTTAGGTACTGGGGACTCCACAGAAGTAAATGGAGAACAGTTAGTGGTAACAAATCGATGAATTAGGACAGTACATTAGAAATTACTAGCAGGTGAGCTGGGGTCGCACATGACATAAGGGCATCCCAGACTCCAGGCAAGGGCAGGGATGCACAGTATCACCCCAACCGGTCCCCTGTACGTGGACTTCCCCTCCAGCATTTTCCTTTTGCAACTCTGAACCCCTGTAAACCACCCATAATCTAAAAGTGTATATGAGGAACCCCAGCCATAAATAAATGCCTCTCTTTTTCCTATTACTTTCCGTACACTCCTTGTATACCTTTTCCCTTCTCATGGAGGTCCCAAATAAATTGTTTCACGACTGGAGGAAATTCCTTCAGACTATTAAGTCTACTTAATTCTGAATTGCTCTTATGCAATCCATTGTGTTATCCCATCAAATTTAATTGTGGCTCCCAAAATGCAAAATATCAGTTCAAATAATCATACTACAAATACTATCCACCTTCATAAAGTACTCGCCCTGATTCTACTTCAGTCACACTTACAGGGAAACATCTCTTTAAGAAAGCAACTGGGTATATGACATCTGAGAAAACTTACACTAATACCATAATGTTGAAGTTAATTTTTTTCTACAAGATGTGATTCTGCGTACAAAGAAATAACTACAATGCATGCTTCTGTGGGGGCTGTCCCGAAAGTCTCCAGCTTTGTAATAGGAAAAACCAAGGCATTGATGGCTGAATATTTTCCAGACAGCCTTTGTATACTGATATCAAGAAAATCAACTATGAAATTACTCTTAGATTAGTCTGTTCTAATGCTACACAGGTGATATGCATTAAGTCTCAAACACAGGAAGCCAATGCCCTTGGACTCTATCCAGTTAATGTCCTTGGTAGTCAGCACCGCAGGCAACAGAGGAGCAAAGTGGGGAACAGGCCCCACAAAGGAGAGAGACACCAGTACGGCCACAAAGTGCTCAAGGACACGGGTCCCTTGGGACTAACGAAGTTACATAAGTTCAGACACAACTTTCTGAAAGCCCACCTTAAACTAAATGTACATCTTTCCCTTAAAAAAAGCATCACTTCTTTAAAAGTTGAGACACTTGAATGGTAAGTGGTATAACTTCTAAAGAAGCCGGGGCAAACGGCCCCATGAGAATGCTGAATCCCAGGTGGGGGAAGTGAGGGGAGGGGAGGCCACAAAGCACTGCCCTGGTCCTCCTGCAGCGCATTATAATATATCACAGTGACCACAGGGCAGACTTTATCATTCCTAGTTCCCCGCCACGCCACTTAGTAGATAAAATATCATGAGGGCAAAACTCCATTAAAAGTTTATCCGAAAATTTGGTTTATGTTATACGCTTTTTAAAAAATGGGCATTTAGAAATTTTTTTAAGTTCCATATGAAACCTTCTAAAGTCAGACAGAAGGATTTCAAAGAAAGACATGGCAAGTGGACAGAAAAGAAGGAGTTAATGCCTTTGGAATTCAGCTTCCATCACACCCGGGTGACTATCTCTTTAAATAATTTAAATCCTCTCCATCAACTACAAAGCTGTTTTGAAGCCATTTAGCTTTGTTCTTTACATGTGTTCTAATTAAGAAATGACCTTGTCATCACACACACCAGAAATCCGGGATTATTTCCTACAGCAAAAATTCACAGAGCCCCCCCACCAAAAAAAAAAAAAAAAAAAAGAAAGAAAAAGAAAAGGGGGGGATAGAAGACTTCTTCCTCGGTCCCTCACTAAAGGAAGTTGTTGGTTGGCTGAAGGCTGAAGCAGTTTCACCGCATCATTTTTTGTTGTTGTTGAATGTCACAGGGCGGGTTAGTGTGACCTTGAGCTACATCAGCAGCACAGCGAGGGTCGAGATGCCTGCAGGCGCCCTTGTACTGGATTTGTGAGACAAAAACCTTCAAACTGGCTGAAGGACATCTTAAATCTCTTCAAAGGTTTTCTGAACTAATCTGGGCTGCTCTGAGCAGGATCTGTGCCAGTGTGAGAAGCAAAATTAAAAACAAGGTCTCTGACAGGATGTCGTCTCCTCTTAACCCTTCCCAAGCAGTGGAGAAGAAATCCCAGGCATTCTGCAGAGAGGGTTCACCAGGCAGCCTCGTTTCATAACAGATTATGTAAGTGGGCAGTCGCCAAGGATGGGGCCGCTAGCCGGCTGGCCACTGAACGCTGCCCTGCGCTTCCGAAAGACTTCAGGGGCCACCGTTCCGACAGTGTTAGTGCAGTGAAGGTACAACTTAAAGCGCTCTTTGTCCTCATGTAGATTTGCAGCACCGTGACAGGTTAAGATAAGGAAATGTTCTGTCAACATTAACCTCTACGATTTTTTTTTTAAGAGTAAGCTTTTAGCTGGTTAGGTTACAAACTGCAACCTATTACATATAGCTCGCTGAAATTACAACAGGTAAATAAAGTACATCATATATTTACTGAATTCCTTATTCCTAACATGATGGATACACTGTTAAGAGGGGAAAAAGAATCAGAATAGTGAAAGAGAATGTAAGTAAAACATCATAAAGCCATTGCAGTCATATTGTTATAAGAAGTCAGCATGCCATTTTGTCCTTGTGTTGTTGTATTTCCAAAGCACGGGCCAAAAGAGAAGGCACTAACCTCAGCAGAGGGGCCGAGACTTCTCTGATGGTGCGCTCAGAGTTTAATTTAGTAGCTACGGCTCTCAAGAATCGTCTAGGGCAGGGGTGTCCAATCTTTTGGCTTCCTTAGGCCACAATGGAAGAAGAATTGTCTTGGGTCACACATAACATACACTCACACTAATGTAGCTGATGAGTTAAAAAAAAAAAGTCGCAAAAAAAATCTCATAATGTGTTAAGAAAGTTCATGAACGTGGGTTGGGCCGCGTTAAAGCCGTCCTGGGCCGCAGTTGGGCACGCGTGGCTATGGGAACAAACAGCTCTATTACTTAAAATGCACCATCGTAAAATCAGTGAGTCTCCAGCTATGAGATGTTACTTGGTCCTCATCAGATAAAAGGTATGTCATGATCGGTGTTGTGAAGAGTATTTAGTGTAACGTATAGAATTTATTGAAGTCCAGGAGACTGCAAATTACGCCCCCTTTAAAAAAAAACGACTAAGTACATTCAAGATTATGCCGAGTAACAAGCACACCTGCATTCATGTGCGTTCAGATAGGCTTTCCTGCACGAGACCAGGAACGGGTAAGGAATACCTAGTGAGCATGTAACACACGTGGACTTCTTCTTAGTCACACGCAAAAGGAGACAAGGGTCCACACTGTGCTAAACGCCACAGCTGAAGTCCGCAAAAAGTGCTCTAGGAACACAGACTGGGAAATAAGTACGTTTTCAGTTCATATGTGCATGGCACCTATGGCACCTCGACGGTGGTCAGTGGTGGTTAAAAAAAGGAGGAAGAGCAGAAGAGAGCCAGCTACTTTAGGGGACAGAAATAGCAGTCAAAGGCAGGGAAGAGCCTAGAGTGATGCAGGAAGGGGGTGATCCCGTGTGACTGGAGATTAGGCTGCAAACACAACAGGGAGCAAGGACTTGGAAGCAAGGCCGTGTGGGCCTTTATCTGGTGGGCAGCGGAAGGGTTACAGGCATGATTAAATGCATGTAAAAAAAAAAAAGGGCAAAAACAAAAACAGAAGCTGTAGACTTGTTGATGGCTTGAAAGGGAGAAGAAATTGAGACAAATTAGTGCAGAGAAGAAAACAGTCAAATGAAGGCAAGACAAGGGGAGCTGAAGAAAAAGAGAACTTCGGAAGAGCAGTGAAGGCTGGTTTGAATATTTACAAAGCAATCTGTAGAACAAAAACGGCATCATAATAAAAAAGCCTGTGTTTGTAAAGCAGGACATTGACATGACGTGTACAACGTTTCAAGAAAACTGCGAACGCCGGAGAGGTATTTAATGAACAGTCAGAATCGGATTCTGCTGGAGATTTGAATATTTGACATTTCAAATAATAATCCTCATTAAGTATCAGGTAAAGATTCTGAAAATGATATATACCTTTTCGAAATGGTGCAATGGTGTATTTTCCTTGGCTATCAGAAAGGTCTGGCTGAAACCCTAATGTGGCTGCTGAAGGTAACACACACTAATGAAAATAAAATAACTCAGCCATCTACTGGGTGTTTACTATGGTAGGGCACAAAATTAAAAACTAAAACGTCCCTGACATCTGATTGGCTTTGGGGTTCCAGTTTATCACTCATAATGATGGCTCCCTAAATTACGGCTCACACAGTGACACCAGGACACTGTAAAAGGACCCTGAGTAAACATGACACTGAGTTGTCAGGGAATGAAGGGTCTGAACTAGCAGCCATCTTGGTATTCCCATGTAGCTGACAGGTACACAATGGCTTTCCAGAACTCTCTGGAAGACTCAGTACCCACGTAACTGGAAGACAGTTGTCAAATACTCTAGGGACTGACTGTCCTGGTGAGACCTCGGGAAGAATTTAACAGAGCACCGGCCAAGGTAAGAGGGTGGGAGTGACAGAGGACAGGAGACACTAGGGCCAAGGTGCAGTGTGCCAGGGAGCAGACTGTGCTCTCAGAAAAGGAGAGCCGGCCTCAGGGATCGGGTTGAAGCAAGTCCAGGGCGAGGTCAAATGAAGGAGAGAAGCAGCAACGATGTCCAGGGGAAGCCTTCTCTCTCCCTCCGAAGAAGGAACCTTTACTCCAAAACCATCAGGACAATGACGGAGCCCCCCAAACCCCTGGAGTGAGCATCCTCGCCACCACAGAAGCGTGGGGAGCTCCAACGAGCCACTGAAAGGACCTGGCCCTTGAACGCCGGGGTACTGACAGGGCACAACCAGGAATGACCTTACCAAGTATCCACAAATAAAATGACTTCTCCTTGAGTAAGCATCTCTGTCTCTCAGCTGCCAAGCCAACACTAGTAATAGGTTCCAGCACATTCTATGTCTAGACATTAATAGAAGGGTGGGTAATATGATAAGCCTTGCAGATGTTTTGAAAACCCAACAATTTACTAATCCACAAACACAAAACCTAGGTTACAATATTATTAAAATAAAAATACAGAATATTCTGTTGGCAATTAGACAAGTAAATCCCTATAAGAGTAGTAATACTCAAAAGGTGGTCCAGGGACCCCAAGGGTCCCCCATGACTTATTCAGGCACAAGAGGTCAAAACTACTTTCTTCACACTAAACTGTCATCTTCTTTTGTGTCTTTTTCTCTCATGCGTGACAGTGGAGTTGTCCAGAGTCTACATGAGATGTGTCACTGTGTTGATGGCTAATGGAATACATCCTTGTGTGTTCCTGTGTTTTAAATTTTTTCTCAGTTTAAATTTTTTCTCGGTTTAAATTTCTAATACGGTACACACTGGTTGATATGACTATCATAAACAAAAGCTCTCCTGGGTGCTCAATAATTTAAGAGTACAAATGGGTCCTGAGACCAAAAAGTTCTGAGATGTGCTGCTGATGTCCTGAAGTAAGGCGTCAAGAAGTACAATCTCGGTTTTAACCTTTAAGCAAAACCCTGAGTTTCTAATTTTCAAACACTTACACTATAACTCTGCCTGATAACTACTGCTTCCTGTGCAGAAATCTCTCCCACACCCAAGTGGGAAAAGGGAAATGGGATCTTTTTGAAAAGATGAGCCGAGGGGGGGTATGACGTAGCTCCTTGGCAGTCCCCACTGTCCCGAATGAATGCACCACACAAGCTGCAAATCCACAGACACTTGCCCAGAAGCGGCCTGTGCTAAACGCGGAGGACAGGACAGCTCAGCGGTGACCCGGCCCTGAGTGGGATCAGCAACACGGGGCCCTGTATGAGAACGCACGCAGGAAGGCCAGAGCGTGGGTGAAGAGGCGGGAGCCCCGTGCTGAGTGCCCCCCGCGCCCGCGGCCCTGCCCCACGCAATGATCGGGTGTGGCCAGCTGGGGAAGATGCCAGAATGCGCCCTCGGGAGTGGGAAGAGCGCCGGCCCGGCAGGGAGGCACAGAGGGCAAGTCCACAAACCCCAGACACTGTGAGGAACCAGAAACTTCCATGCAATTTGGCGAAGCAATCCAACGTCTGGTGAATTTAATGATGAAAGATTGGGACTTACAGTTGTGTGTCTTTTTTCTTAATTTCCAATCTGTCGTAGATAGAAGGTTTGTATAAATAAAAGTAATTTATTTAAAAGACAAAAGGAAAACAAACAAAAATGGGCCCTTCGCCACAGGGGTTTGAGACGCTTGGAAAACACGCTGCGAGACAGCGGGGAGATGGGCGAGTGGCCCCAGCAGGCGCGAGGGCTTGGGAGCCCCGCACCCAGCCTTCCCGAGGAGCCGCAGTGGGGTGGGACCCCTCCAGGCTGCCTGTCACCCAGGATGGGGAGACGCCCACCACCTACTAAAACCAGGAGGTGACACCACTGCTGGGTCAGCACCGCTTTCAGCTGTGCAAACCATGGGCCGCACGGCTGAGGGCAACCGCAGCAGTCCTAAGGAGAAGGTCAGGTTCATCAGTTCACTTTGGGAAAAGGCCGGGGTCTATAAGAAGAGACAGTGAACTGGCACTTGGATCAACACACGTTAAAATTATTGTAATTATTTCATGTAAAACCTTTCATGGGAGGTGACATAGAGGCTTGGTATGGTGAATTTTCCTTCCCAAAATACTATCAATTAAGGTATTCAGTAAAGGACTAAGAAAAATCAGTTATGTGAAGACACCAAATTCAGAAAAATGTTCATTAACGCTCCCCATTGGAACAGTGAATGAGGATTGATTAAAGAAGGCCTGTTACTTTTCTATGTCATTATGCTATTGGGATTGCTGAATTATTTTCATCAGACAAGTGACACAAGCAAACTGGAGATTCGGGAAGACCTGCTTAGCAATAGAAGTGCTCCGGTTAGAAACGAACTCTGCACCGCCATGCTGGCCACAGAAAGAGAATTAGAGAGGTCGGAAGCCACGCTGGAACCTGACAATGAATTATCTGAGCTGAGCACACAAATGTCCTTGTCCAAGTTGTCCATGACAGCAGGGAAATGACAGTGATATAGACAAATTAACCTATGGCAATTAATTCCAACTAAAATGACTGGCCAAGATTCTGGAGAGATGTAGATGGATTGTTTCACTAGTGCCATGTTCTCACTGAAAACTTAGCGTAGGAGTTAAACACTTTTTCAAAGTGTTACTTCTTAAATTAAAAAAAAAAAATTACTCCGAGGAGTGTGTTATAAAGTTTGGGGAAGGCATTCCATGCAGATAATTAGCCTCACTTTACCGACCTGTTAACTCGATCTGTGAGAACCAGCTGAATCACTGGCCATTTTTGTCTGTTTATACGGATACTTCTATGTCTGACATAAAAGTTTTGACACTTAAGCCATCTGTTGGAATAGTCATCAACAATTTGATTGAACTAGAAAAAAAAGTACAATGGAGAACTCTTTCCAATGAAACCAAACAATTAAAACTCCACTTAGTTAGAAAATGAGTATATTCAAGTATTTAAGATAAAATGATTTACAGTCAATTATCTAATTCTACTCGAGTTATTCACTGTTTGTTGTATTATCAATATTTATCAAAATTACCTAAAAAATGTTACACTCTGTGGTGGAATACAGAAATATGTGGAGTCCTACACAATACAATAAAGGGGGGCTTTATTTTCCTAGTTAGGTGGGATGACTATTTCTTTTGAAAGGAAGAGCTAACAAGTCGGCCAGGGAGATCTGGCCCGAGAAGCTTCACGAACGCTTCACGCGTTTCACGGTTTGCAATATTCATTTCATCCAAATCTTGTCCTTTTCTCCTCGTCATCCTCTTGAACCTCCCACTCAGAAGGACACTACTAGGCTTAAATGCACAATGTGACTATTGTCATAATATAGCTGTGTGACAGGCAAACTACAGTCAAACCTCATGAAATATATTAGTTCAGAATCTTCAACTGTATTCTGTTGCAGATCAGTCGCCTGAGACATAATTAATAATCAAGATCCTCCTCTGGAGACTGGCAGTCTATAGGCAAAGGCAAGGCCGACTGAAAGGATCGCAGTGTGATGCAACTTCTCCACACTTACGTCACCATGGGCTCCCCATTCAAAGGGAAGAACTGTTTAACGAAGCACATTTTACAAAAACCACTTAACATATTCACTTGTAAAATCTGAAATATTTAAAAATATAGGTAAATGACATGTCACTAGTCATTCATTTTTATATGCTTTGAAAGCTGTTCATGGTACATTCTAAATACTCTATTTCCTTTTCTAGCTGGGAGAAATATCTAAATTTGATCATTTTTCAAGGACAACGTATTGGCTCTGTATATTTACCAGGTGGCTAGCTAAGATTTATTTATCCAACTGTCATAAGTTGTCACTGGTTACTTGGTAAAACAAGGGTGTTGACAAATTAAGAACAACAAACTAATTATATCTTGAGGGTAGCAAGGATGTGTATGGTTCTCATTTTCACTTTAACCAAATTGAAAGTTGAAAAGTGGGTTTCAGTATCAACTGTGTTTCATCAAATAAAGAAGCAGATTTTGGAATATCAAATAGTTATAAACACATAAGCATACCTGAATGAAAGCACGTTTAGTCTTTATAAATAAAATTCTGGTTGATTTAAAATCTCAATTTAGAGGGAAAAAATCATATACGAATATGTGAAGAATAACCAGCAACCTAATAATTACTAATAATTGTATAGTCTATTTAATAAATATAATATTTTAAAGCTTTTCTTGCTGAAAATGCAAGAAAAGATAAGTGGAGTGATTAAAATAAAGGATAAATAGAATGATTAAAATAAAAGCTTCATCACTAAGTTTTCTAATGTTCAGAAGAGTGAAGAAAAATTGGGCTCCAAACTGTCATTCCCCTTTTCAAAAAGCACAGCCCATGGAGACACTGTGAAGTTTAGGATATTCTATCTGCTCCCTCCTGACCAGGGTTTTCAGCTAGCTAACTGGAAGTAAACTCTTCACAACTAATGATGAGCACCACAGTCAAGGCTGGTGCCATTTCCCAGCTCACTGGGAGTGCTTCTGCCCAGGCATTGGCAGCATAAGCTCCAAGAGCGTAAGACAGGACAAATTCATTACCTATACTAGAAACAGAGTGTTAATCCAAGTAGAATGAACCACTCAGGCATCTCTTCCTGCTGCACTGCCTACCTACTGTGTTAATCAGATTATTTTATCATTTCTCAGAAATGCTAATATATTATTTGCCCTGTAAGAGGTAACTATTTCATACGATTTAAAAAGTAATTATTGACTTAGACTATAATAAACCCACAATAACCAAGCATACTTCTATTTTTCAAAACCATAATTAATTTAAATCTGAAATCAGATTATTTCAGGTTTTGCATTAACTGTCCATTTTCTCTGATTTTTGGTAAAAACAAATTATCATCAACAAATACTAGTATTTCTTCTTTCAAGATTCCCAACCTTTCTCTCTAGAAGTAATCCACACCTCTGAATTCTAAAGAATTTTTTGTTGTCTTTCTCATAGCATTCAACCTTTTTCTACTGTTGGATTAAATTTGTTTGTAGTCATCCTTTCCCTGTAAGTTCCTTAACTATAGGATTGTATCTTACTCACTTTTTTAAAAACCATATTGCCTAATGAATAATTTGCACAAATAAAACACAAACTACAAATCTGGTGATTACAAGCTAATTTATAACTGAGAAAGGACTGTCTGAAACATATTCAAATCACAATGAGTAAGCCTTAAAAACTCAGGAAAAATATCCTCACCGTCTGTCCCCAAGGACTGAGTCTCTGCTTTCTGAGAAAGGAAACGGAGAAGGCTGTAGAGCGGTGGCTCTGGGTGGCTCTGATGTCAGCTGGAGTCTTCAGATTCCCTGCCCCTCCTTCAGTCCACGCTGCATCTTAAGAACAGAAAAAAGACAGCTTGGCATCTATTCCAGACCAGATTCCGGGATATGTTTTGTGAAGTTCTATTTTCCCAGTATCTTTTTCTTGTTCAAGTTCAATGCAGAAGTAGTTATTTGACAGAGAAATACGAATTGTTTATGAAAAAGACACAGTTCACTAAAAAAAAAGCAACCAATCTTTGCTTTCTAGACAATATAACTTGATAAAAGTAGCTCCTTCAAGAGAACATACTGTAAAAAATGTTTACAGTTGCTATTAACCTTTGTTAATTTCAAATTTCCGTCAAATTAATTCAATTAAATTACATCTAAAAAAATAGCTATTTTCTTTCATATTAAACTTTTTGTTTCAAAAATGGTATCAATGTAATCTTTGCAGCACTAAATTTATAATAAATATCAAATGCCTTATGTCCACGGAAAGACTTGCACACTAATATCCAAAGCAGCTTTATTTTAATAGCCCAAAATTGCAAACAACTCAAATGCCCATCAATAGGTGAATAAATTATGGTATATCCATACAATGGAATATTTACCATTGAGCAACAAAAAAGGATACACTACTGATATAACCAACATGGATAAATTACAAAATTAATTATGCTGAGTGCAAGAAGCCACACAAAAAGAAACACCTAGCGTGTAATTCAATTTGCATAAAATTGTAGAAAATGCAAATGAATCGAGGAGAGAAAACAGATGGGTGGTTGTGGGGGGAGGGGGGCGAAGATGCCGGTTGGAGGCATTATCTGAAGTGTGGTGACGAGAAAGGGCGTAAACATATGCCAGAACTTCCTAAACTGTAACCTCAAATATGTGCAGTTTACTACATGTCACTTACACCTCAATAAAGCTGTAAAAAGCCAAATTTCTTAAAATGTTATATGCCCCTTTATGTAACAATTCCAAGTCTGGGATTTATCCAAATGAAGAAAAGAAAACGAGGGTAGGTACAAATGTTTAGCCATAAGGGTGTTACTATATGCATTATTTCTAATAGTAAAACATTTAAAACAGCCATTAAATGCCAAAATAAAAAGTTTGGAACTAGTTAAATAAATTATGGTAGCCATTAAAATATATTTAAAAATTACTGTGTATCATTCCACAGAACTTATTACATATTAAGTGACAAAAACTGGAAATAGAACATAATTATGTTCAGTATCATTAAATTTTTGGTTTCAAAAGTATACAGAATTCAATGTGGCAATTATTTCTGCATTTAGAAGTAATTTTCACTTTTCCTTTCTGCTGGTTTATAATTTCCAGTTTCTTTACAATAAACATGTATTATTACACTTTTATAATAAAAAGGAACAAATTAAAGCATGAAAACACCAACAGTTCTACAACCGTCCAGTGCCTAGTACAAGTGTAAAACAAGCACTGCTGAGAGGTAGGACACATCACAGAGTTCAGGGCTAGCATGTCACCCCGCCACCAACAACCTATCAAACCGTTGTGAGAAAAGGGCAGGTCCGACGGGGTGAACCCGAGTAATTAGTGGGCTCCATGCCCTACCAGTTACAAAGCACTTTCATGGATGTGACCTCATCTGATCTTCACAACTCAGTGCAACGAGCAGAGAACACATCATTCCATTTTCTAGAGAGGAAACAGCGCGCAGGGCCCGTTAAGTGTCATGCCCCCACATGATAGATTCTGGACTCAAATGGACCTTGACTATAAATTCTGATAGGAATTCGGAGAGGAGTAGGGAACAAACACTTTTCCTGATTATTTATAACTAGGAGGCAGTGACTTATACCTGAACTTAAAAATAACCATACTTGCACTCATCTTAGTGTTCCTATTAAAATGTGCCAGGAGCCTTGGTAATTTCCCAACTCCCTAGCACCCAACCTCCGAAGCTACTACCGAAGGCTAACCCATCTTGGCCCCCGTCTACCTCACCTACTAAACCACTGACATTCAAGTAGCATTTAATTGTTCAGCTTTCAATTACATGTCTTTCCTTCTTGCTAAATAAAAAAGCATTACCTTTTGTTTTACAGTTGAAAAACAGTAGTGATAATACATTTATGAATGTTGCAAATAGCGACCTACAAGTTGATATTAAGATCTAATTTAAATACTACCTTTGGGCCAAATATTTTTGTACGTATGCAGGTAAGTAAGTCTCCAAACAAGGCATATTCAGTGAAGAAAAAGACTGACTCTTGACAAGAGTGAACGTGAACACCTTCAGGAGAACATTATTAACGAGTTGGTCAGGATCTGCTGATGAGGCCTGGAAGCACATGGAACCCTGAAGGCTATGCCACTCCCAACATCCCCATGAGACCTAAAGGCACCGACAGCTCTCATTTACTGGGCAGTTACTATGTGGCAGACATTGCGCTAAGCCCTTTACATACATGATCCTTAAAACCACTCTGTGTGATGACTATTATTGCGTCCCCATTGTACAGATGAGGAAGCAGAGCTGAATGTACCCCAAATCACAAAACTATTAAGAGTTTAAAGGGGAATTCAAATCCTGGCATATTTTTCTTGAAACAAAGGTGGGCCTTGGCAGTTCTCAGCAACATAAATCCTGACTTCTCTAGTGCGATCCACCTACCATGGTCTCTATTCAGGTAATGCAAAGCACTTGGCAATGAGGTTCAAGAGTCTACGTCTTCCATTGGAAGAGTTAAAAATCTCTACAGCCCACAATTTATGTTTGATATTTTGCTGTATTCTAAAACTGTTTTAATGGTTGGTCTGCATTAAAGCACTGTTTTAACCCTTTTAATCTAAACATACAATCAATCCAATGAAAGATAAATAAAAATAACATCTAAACAAAACCCAACAAAATATAAACTACTCCCTCACACACTGATACTTAAAAACCGACTTATATTAAAAAGCAGGTAAATGGGCCATAAATCCAAGTCAATGAAACTGAATGTGCCAGATGTGTTTTGAATCATGAAGGCAGAAAGCATGTCTGTGAATGAGAAAACATTTAAGCAACTATATTATAATTACACTGTGGAATATTACACAATCATTAAAATACATGTCTTCAAAAAAATACTAAATGACAGACACAGTAGAACAATCAGACTAGGACATGAAGAGAGCAGGGTACTAAACTACTTGTCTGTTAGGTAAACACATTTAGGGACTGGGCGATGTGCTCGGTGCTGGGATTACTAAGTGAACAAAACAAGGGTGATCCCAAGTGCTGCATGACTAGGCTTTCAGGTTGTTAAATATCAGCTTAAATGTCATTTCCTCAGAGAAGCTTTTCCTCATCACTATTTGAAAAATGGTTTCTTCTCTCCCTCTTACTTTGTTTAAACTCTTCATTTCATTTGTTTTGTTTCTTTGATTTTTTTATCTGCATCTACTGAGATGCTCGTGTGGTTCTTGTTTTTTATTCTATTAATAAATCATGCTGCACGAACTGATTGTTTTAATGTGGAAAGCGCCCTTCTTTCTGGGATGAATGGCTACAACCAACATCATAGTTAATGGTGAAAGATGACGTTTTCCGCCCCAACACTGGGAAATAAGCAAGTACATCCACTCTTCCACTACTAATCAACTCTGTACCAGAGAATCTACCACCTGCAATCAGGCAGGCAATACAAAGACACACAGATTGAAGAACAAGTTATACAGTAATGGTCTTTACCTGCAGGCAACATTATCTTGTAGGCAGGTATTTCTAAGGAATCTACAGAAATGCTACTAAACATTAATAAAAAGTTTAGAAAAGGTGCAAGATACAAGATTCATATACTAGATATACTAGAAATAATCTAAACAAATTTTAAAAATCTACTTAGATTAGCAGCAAACAGAGTAAGACTTGAGTAAATTTAACAGAAGTGTAAAACCTGTACAGAGAAAACTACAAAATATTGCTAGAAGAAATTAAAGACGATCTAAATAAAGAGAACTTCCACGCTCACAGACTGAGAGATGCAGTACTGTATGGATGGCAGTTCTCAAGCTGATCAATCAAAATCTCACTGTGCTTTGTTTTTTTGTTTTTTTGGTTTTTTTTTTTTTTTTTTGGTAGAAACTGATCCTAAGATATATATGGTTAGAATATCCAAAGCAATTTTGAAAAAGAAGATTAAAGTGGCAAGACTTAAACTATCTAATTTCAAAACTTCTCATGAAGATGTCGTAACCAACAGTGTGATAGTGGCACAGAGATCAACACACAGATAAAGAAACAAGGCAGAGAACCCAAAATGAACCCTCACATTTACGGTCATTTGATTTTGATAAATGGGCCATGGCAATTCAATGGGGAAAGAACAGTCTTTTAAATAAATGGTGCTGGAATGGTGGGCTATGAAATAAATAGATAAATATCTTTCACAACATATAAACATAAATCAAATAGATCAAGTAAGAACTAAAACTCTACAACTTCTAGAAGGCATAGAAATAAAATCTTGTGACCTGAGGTTAGGAAAAGATTTCTTAAATGTGAACAACAAAAGTGCAATCTATTTAAAAAAATGGGAGTTCGTCAAATTCTTCAAAAGACATAATTTAGATAAAAGACAAGTCCAGAATAGGAGAAAAATGTTTGCAAAGCATAAACATGATAAATGGTATCCAGCACAGTAAGACAACTAGACCTCAAGAATGAAAAGAAAAAACAGTTTTACAAAATGGGCTAAACTTCTGAAGACATTTCACCAGATACACACAAAAACGCTCACCATCATGACCCATTACAGAAATGGAAATAAAAAACACAATGGGATTCTACTACACACCCACTACAACAGGTGCAATTTTTTTTAAAAGAGTAAAACATTCCAAGGATAAGGAAGACAGGGAGGAAGAGAAAGCCTCATCCACTACTGATGAGAATGCAAAATGGCAAAACCTCTCTGGAAAACAGTGTGGCAGTTTCTCAAAACGTTGAACATACACACTTAGCCACATGACCCAGCCATTTCTCTTCTGGGTATCTAAACCAAGAGAAATGAAAACAGATGATCAGCAGCATCAATCGTGACAGCCAAACACGGCCAACAACCCAAGTATCCATCAACTGGTGAGAGGGTAAGTATGAAATGGTAATAACAACAACAAAAGGAATGAATTAATAATTAGTGCAACAGGGATGAACCTCAGAAACATAATGCTTAGTGAAAGAAGCTAGACACAAAAGGCTATTTGTGGGGTTCCATTTATACATGAAAGGAATAGAAAAGCCAAACTTCCAGGGAAGGGAAGCAGATCACCTCCTAGGACAGGAGGAGGGAGCAGAAACTGACTGCAGGAAGCATAAAGGAACCCTCTGGAGCGATGGAAATGTTCGAACAATGGACTGTGGTGATGGCTGCACATCTAAATAAACGGACTTAAAATTATCATACTGATCACTTAAGATGGGTGAACTGTACAGTATGTAAATTAGGCCTCAATAAAGCTGTAACAAATTAAAACGATATGCTATACTCAATAAAGAATCGCAAACTGCTTTAAAATCAATCTTATGTACAATAAGTTGTCATTTCTCTCATTATTTAAGTTAATCATAATTTAAGATAAATCTAACGTATAACAATTACGCTTTGGAGAATGCAAAAGTAGATTTAAGATGACTGTTCACCTCTCTCATATACTGGTGGTGGAAGTGTGAAATGGTACAACTGCTAAAAAACCCATTTGGCAGAGCCTTAAAATGTAAAACACACAATTACCATATGACCCAAAATGCTTACTCCTAGGTATAAACAGAAGGGAAACCAAAACTTATGTCCACACAAAAATCTGTATATGCATACCCATAATAGCATTATCCACGGCAGCCAAAACTGGAAACGACCTAAGTGCCCATCAACTGATGATGAATGGATAAACAAGATGTGACACAGCCAACACAACGGAGTATTATTCAACCATAAACAGGAATGAAGTCCTGACACATGCTAAACACAGCTGACCCTTAAAAATTATTACACCGAGTGAAGGAAGCCTCTCCCTCTCTCCCACTCTCTCTCCCTCCCTCTCTCCCTCTCTCTCTCTCTCTCTCTCTCTCTCACACACACACACACACACACACACACATTGTATGATTCCACCACTTATGTGAAATATCCAGAATTAGCAAGTTCAGAGACGGAAAGTAAGATTAGTATTATAGTTGCCTAGGGCTGGGGTGGGGGGAGGTGGAAATGGGGAATGCATGCTAATGGGTATGAGGTGCATTTTCAGGGTCATATTCAAAAATTAAACCGTGGTGTCAGTTGCATACCTGTGTGACACTTTAAATGGGGACATTTTATTATATGTGAATTATATCTCAATAAGGCTATAAAAAAAGATGACTTTTTGCATAGCATTTATTAAAACATCAAAACTAATTTCAGGGTAAAAACGTGCTTGTGAGCATGTGACATTTATTTGAACATGTTTGTTAGTATTCAATTCATTGCAGCTAAAAAAATCAACTGTTTTATACACACTAGTAACAAACAAAAAATAACACTTTAAAAAATCCAACAATAAAACATACCCAAAGATTAAAAGTAACTTGCAAGTGTTGCCAGTTCTCTATGGAAGAAGTACATTGGAAGACATTACACATAACCTAAATAAGCGGGACGACGTATCTTGTTCATGATAGACTCAATATCATAAAATGATAATTCTCTCCAAATTGAACCATTATATTGAATGCAATGTCAATCAAAATCCAAAAGGTTTATAAGTTGATTCCAAAATGTATAATAAAGCAGCAAAAGTCCATAGCAGAAAAGTCATGTGACCAGAAAAAGAATATAGCAGGGACCCTGCCTACCTACACCAAGACTTACTATAAAGATGTACCAATTAAGTTAGTGAGCTCCGGGAAAAGAGACAAATTGTCTGCTGGAGGAGAAACAGACCTTCAAACACATGAAAATTATATTTAACAAAAGCTGACTGCAGCTCATTGAAGAAGGGAAGACTCATTCAATAGTGCTGAAACAACTGGTTATTCATTTGGGAGAAAATAAGCTGGACCCTCATAGCTTTAGGGAGATTAAAGTTTTAGGTAGAGAAGGCAAGTCTTTAATATTTTTTAAATAAAGTATAAGAGAATATCTTTATGAGCTCAGAGTAGGGAAGATTTTCTTAAGACATGGAAAGGGCTAACTATCAAGCATATGATGAATAAATTCAACTGCATTATAATTAAAAACTTCCATTCATCAATACAAAAAAGAAAAAACTGAAAAGATTAACTACAACACCACAAAGAACATTGCCAAACAGCGTGTGTGTGTGTGTGTGTGTGTGTGTGTGTGTGTATCCTATAACATTTATATAAAAAATGGGCAAGATGCAAAGAGTTTATCCCTAATGAGGGGTGTCAGAGCCCAAGCAGGATGAGGCAGTGTCTGAGGTGGCATGGAGACAACTGTGTGGTTTGGGTTGAGCAGGACCGTGCATGGCAGTGGTCCCACCGGGGATGACCATGCCCATGCCCGAGCAGCGGGAAGAGGGGACCCATAAAAAGATGCACCGAGCTGCACAATGCAGGAATCCAGCTCAGGTGAGGAGGGCGTCCGCATGGAGGGTCTTTGAAGCTCAAATCGAATTTGGTGCGGAGTGGGTGCAAGAGATGTGGCAGATTGATTACATACAGTGAAACTGATCAAACAGGTAGACTTAGGCCAATGGTAGGCAAGTTTCTCATGATTAGGAAAAAAATGTGATTTAACTCTACAGTGTGAGAATGAAATTGGAGGTAGTAGAATGATTGATGAATGATAGGTCAAAAGAACACAGAAGCCCAGGGTAAGTTATATAAATGTCTAATCACTATGTTGTACACCCAAAACTACTATAATATTGTATGTCAACTGTATTTACAAATTTCTTTAAATTAAAAAAAAAAAAGAACACAAGCCAACTTGAAAGGCAACTCACTGGCTAAATCAGGGCAAGCTGAGCATCAAACTAAGTAACAACAGTAACTGATTATAGCTCACTGAATAAAAGAGAGAATCATGAACTCATACTGATAGAAATAAATGAAGGAAATAAGTTTGATCAGGTAGGAGAAATTTACATAGTCTCAAAGTACCTCATCATAAAATAATTATCAAATAGAGGGAAAATGAGTAATTTCACAGTAGTGAAACATGACAGACACCATCTTAATCAAGTCCAAGTAAATATCACCAGTAATGGGTCAACACGAAAATTATGTGCCACCTAATAGACTACAAAGAGAAAACAGTGTACCGTCTCTGATATTCCTGCCAAATAAATATTCGTAACTTGCATCTAATCATTAGGAAACAGCAGACAATGCTAATGGAAGAGACAGTCCACAAAATAACTCGCCTATACAGTCTTTAAAAGTGCCAAGGTCTTGAAAGTCAAAGACCAAATAACTATTCCATACTGGAGGCAAACGCAAAGACATGGGAAGTAAAATGCAAGGTGTGATTCTAAAGTGGATCCTTTTGTTACGAAGGACATTATTGAGACAGCTTGTGAAAACTGAATGAGACCTAAGATTAGAGGGTAGCAATGTCTCAATGTTGATTTTCTGATTTTGATGGTTTTATTGTGGTTTATAGGATAATGTCCTTGCCTGTAGGAAATAGACACATGTGTGAATTCAGGCGTGATGTGGCAACCAATCAAATCTTCAGGGAAACAAACTTCCTCTTTATTATACTTCTAACTTTTCTGTGTGTTATTATTTAAAAACTTAAAAATATAAAAGAAATTCATTTAATACATAGTTTTGGGTATATAATGGCCAAAAGACATAAACAAGCATTTTGTGAAAGAAAAATACCAATCTCATTAAAAATCACAGAAAAGCAAATTAAGACCACAATAAGATGCCTCTTTTTTGCAGCCACTATATTAGGAAAACTCATGAAGCCCGACATTTCCAAGTATTAGCAATGATAATGGCTCAGTGGGAGGTTCTGTTATATTACTAGTGGAACGTAAACTGGTATAATGACTTCGGAAAATAATTTGGCATTATCTCGTATAACTCAACAGTCTCTACACTTCTACTCTTAGGTGTATATCCTAGAGTCTTGCACGTCTGCACCAGAACACATATAAAAAAACACTGACATGAGCAATGCTTGGTATATCTATAGATAAAATAGCTAATATGCACACGTAGTTACCTGTATCAATATGGGTATGTCAAAAACAAATAAAACAAACAAAAACACCCAACAATAACCCACATGTCCCCCAACAGGGTAAGAAATTCATACAATGGACTATTACTCAGCAGTGAAGTATATGAACTACAACTACATATAAGAACATAAATAAATGTAAAACCACCACGATGAAGTTAAAAAAAATAAAAGGAAGTCTTAGAAGACTATTTACAGAATGCTACCATTTTTACAAAGTTTAAAAAGCAAAATGAAACAACTTAAGGTAAGCTTGTCCTATGCAATGGCCCACGGGCCACATGTGGCCCAGGACGGCTTTGAATGTGGCTCAACACAAATTTGCAAAGTTTCTCAAAACATTCTGAAAATAAAGCATGGACCTTTTTTTCCAGCTTGTTGGCTATCCTTAGTGTGAGTGTATTTTATGTGTGGCCCAAGACAGTTCTTCTTCCCACGTGGCCCAGGGAAGCCAAAAGACTGGACACCCCTGATTTAAGGATCCATGTAACAAAACTAGTATCCCTAACGAGAAAGTAACACAATGGCATGTGCAAGGAGAGGCAGCTGCTGATTGATGCAACTTCGGCAGTAAAGTTCTGGGTGCATGCTGCTTGGTGGGCTCTGGTGAGATTGTTTTAATATTGTTTTTTAAATGTATAGTACCTTTCCATGTATAAGACGATTCTTTTGTCTAAAATTGTTAGGCCAAAAATTGGGGGTCATCTTATACATGGGAGTAAGTGGTTGATATTGATTTCTTAATGTTGGGTTAGAAAAGTAGGGGTCATTTTATACATGGGGGTGTCTTATACATGAAAAAATATGGTATTTTAAATATGTTACTACTTACATAATAAAATAAAAGCTATCTTGTGGCAAATCAGAGTTTACTTTGACAATAATATTGCTTAGGTAAGCAGCTGAATAATTTGCACACACCTATAAATGCTAATTGCTAGGAACAGATTTTCCTAACTCTAGCTTTCAAAAAACAAAAACAAAGGAGTATATAAAGATATACACTCCAATGAACTTGAAAGCAGACTTGTAGATAAAAACTTACAAGGCTAATTCATATCTACCATCAATCTGGCCTCAAATGAAAGAATAGAAATGCTTCATTACTGCAAATGCATAGAAGTCTCTTATGGGAGATGGTAACTGCAAACATTAACACAAGAAGCAGACAAACCGAAGTAATGCAATATACTCAGGTCCCAACGAACAGCATTTCCCCCCTAAATATGAGTGTTTCCCCTCACTGGTCACATAGGCTAGCGGTCACATGTGGTCAGACAATTAATTTGCTGAATGCATCCTAGAAAAAGTGCTCCATCCTCACTGCTGAATGTCACTACGGTCACCTTCGAAGGACGCCCCTGGGGAAGCTGTGCACCGATGCCAGCGCCTAGTCCACCCTTCCGAGCAGTTTTGGAGCTCTTTGTCTGGAATGGCCATCAGAGCTGTCGTCATGCCCCAAATCTGACAATTAAGTTCACGAACTTGCCCCCGTGCACTTACGTGGCAGCTGTACACCTAGTGCCATAACCTTGCCGAGTTGCTTGGTCAGAGCTGACAACGTAAGCGAACTGGCCACTGTGCGGTTAGGGCACAGCTTCCCAAGGGGGGACCTTGAAGGTAACTTGGGAGAGTCGGCACTGAGGTACGTGGTACTTTTCCTCGGACGAGTTCATGAAACTAACTGTCCGAACTCGTGTATTAACCCTGATGGGCTGAGTGTGCTGAGAAAAGCCTAATTCATTTTAAGAGCAAACCTTCTCTGCCCAGTAAATAATTCCTGATATTCATTTAAGACTACTTTTATCAAAACAATTGGAACTCAATCTTCCCAACAACTTCACATTACAGGTAGGACACAAATTATCAAGCAATACCTACTGCATGCAGCATAACATTTTCAACGTTTTTAAAATAAGTTGAAAATGTTAATGATGTTTAAACAAAATTTTCTAAATATGCCAATCCTTATAATATAAAACGTACTTTAGGAGGTGGTCTCAGCATTTTCTGTGATGTACACAGACTGAAATTCTTAGCCATGTGCTGCATCCTTGTTAAATGCAAACAAGTACAATAATCTGGTTAAAGGGTATCTTGGACTAATCCCTCTTCAAAAGAAAAGCTACTCATCCTGACACACACACACACACACACACACACACACACACTCTCTCTCT
>PVJL010013061.1:0-33996 GCA_004026885.1 Lyroderma lyra | reverse complement strand
CGGCCTCACGCAGCGACGTACCAGGTTTTTCCTTCAACCAATCAGGAAAGGGCTCCAACGGAGCGCGCGAGGTTTTCTTCCCCGCGCACCCGTTCTCACCG
Organism: Lyroderma lyra; assembly: GCA_004026885.1. Classification (NCBI taxonomy): domain Eukaryota; kingdom Metazoa; phylum Chordata; class Mammalia; order Chiroptera; family Megadermatidae; genus Lyroderma; species Lyroderma lyra. The sequence goes on along the minus strand of PVJL010013061.1, from coordinate 33,895 downwards.
TTAAACGGCTGCGTCTCGCGACAATCCTAAAGTAATCTTTTTCCAACCCCCGGAGCTCCACGCGCACTAGGGTAGTGGGAGGGGTGGGTCTCGCGAGGAGGTTGGTGTAAAGAAAACGCACCTCTTTCCCCGCCTTGCGCGCACCCCAGAGTGGCTGCGCGCGCACCTGCCTCCCTAAGGATCCGCTAATGCCACAAGGGCTCTCGCTATCCTTCCTCAAGCCACGAAGTAGCCTCGGCGTTCTTCTGCCTCCACCCCGATCCCACTCTCCTGTATGTGGCCTTTCTGTCCCCAGCGCTGCCAGGTCTTGCAGAGAGAAGGGGGAAATTTTTTGAGCTGTCGCTTCTCCTTTAAGAAAAAAAGCCCCTTGACTGCCGGATGAAAGTCTCCGAAAAAATGGCGGCGATAGAACAGAGGCGGGGTCGTGAGGGCAGGGAGGACCCGCCTCTTTGGGGCATGCGCATGGCTAACTTGCCAAAAGGCATCCTGGGAGATGAAGTCCTACCTATCCTATGCTTTAGGAAGAAGATAGGCTAACAGAGGCGAAGAGGATGCTGGGAGAGCTTCTGACTGATGCACGATGGACGAAGTAGTTCAGTATTCCAGCAGTCTGGGTTTACTTTATTAAGGAGGAAGTGTTTCCGGGTTAGGTTATGACGCCTGCGCAGATCCCAGCTCAAATGTTGAGCCTTTTGCAGGTCTGTTTGCTGAGATTTTCCCTGCTTTTTCACTTGGCGTTGGCGAAGCATTTGTAGGGTGGTCACGTAATAGCCCTTGCTTTGGTTTTAATTAGATGATACCTCATCTGGGACCAGCTAGCGTTCATGTCAGCAATGTTCGTCTCGTCATCCTGCTTCTTATCCACTAACCTGTGAGCCCCTGGAGATCAGGGACAATCTGGTTCCCTAGGGTCTTCGGGGGCCTAACACAATTCCCACCATATTTGATTCTTAATAAAAGTTTGTGATAATTGTAGAACTGCGTTTCTACTAGATATTGTCAATACCAAGGAGCTGGCGTTGGCTGCTTAACTTGGCTGTGGTCCCTGGGCTGGAAAGAAGCTGTTGGGGTAACTAAAGTCACCAACACAGAGAAACTGAAGGTCTCCTTCACGCTCCCCCATCTGAAGCCACCTGCGTCTGCGGTTTTTAAATGTTTCTGCTGCACAGGAAGCACAGTCAGATTAGCACCTTTGTCAGAATTTCTTTTCTGTCCACTAGCGTGCGCAATATATCATCCTAATGCGTTAAAAGGGAGTTTCCATTTGCTTATCTACAAGTTGCATTTGGTGATGGCAGTGAGCCTCTCGCATTCCTTCCTTCCTTTCATCCATTATAATCAAGGAGTGATTTGATTTGCAGGACCAGTTTCTTACCCCTAGAAAATAAAGCATCCTGGGGTAAAATGCCCAAAAGAAAGGGGATAGAAACAAGATCTGGGGATCCAGTTGTAAATTGCACATTAATCATTGCGTTAAACTGCAGATATAGAGTCCAATATTTGCAAGCCAAGTACTGAAGTGCATTTTTCCTTCCAGTATTTTGGCTCAGTTATGATTTCAGATTAGGCAAATGTTTTCTATTTGCTGTTGAGTGTTTTGTGCCTCCATGGGGCTAATGGCATTTCAGTTGTAAAAACTGGCACAGGGTGGATGGGAATTTTTTTCACTCATTTGCAGTGAGCAGATTTGGAACAGCACTGACATCCAATGGTTGCTCAAAGTAAATGCAGAGTGGGAATCTATTTTTTAAAAAAATCCTGGGAGTCACTAGGGACTAATGATTCCTTTAGACCACCTAAAAAAGACCACTGTGTTGCAGAGCAAGCTCGTTCAACCCATGGCCACAGGCCGCATGCAGCCCAGATGGCTTTGAATGTGGCCCAACACAAATTCGTAAACTTTCTTAAAACATTATGAGATTCTTTTGGCAACTTTTTTTTTTTTTTTTTTTTTTTTTTTTTTTTTTTTTTTTTTTTTTTTTTTTTTTTTTTTTTTTTTTTTTTTTTTTTTTTTTAGCTCATCAGCTATCATTAGTGTTAATGTATTTTATGTGTGGCCCAAGATAATTCTTCCAATGTGGCCCAGGGAAGCCAGAAGATTGGACACCCCTGTTGTAGAGAAAAGTTCACAGACACTGAAGTTAAATGTGGATTTAGTAGTAGCAAAGCTACCTATTAATTCTACTTAGCAAGTTACTGTTCTTTGAGTCTATTTCACCACTGGTAAAAATAAGGATAATATCTATTTTACAGGGCCACAGTTATCGTTCTTTACATACTGTCTTCCAATAGTAGGCCCATTATAAATATTTTATTCGAGGTAAGTAAAATCAGTGGTTTAGAAAGGGATGAAAGTTATTCTCAGCTTCACTTTTCAGAAAAATGCTATAAAGCAATGTCAGTTGGCAGGAATTATGCTTAATTGAGATGTTTGTAGCTTAGCACCTGGTGTCTTAAATCTTCCCGTTTTATTACTCATGACTCCTATAGTTATTTGTATTTTGGACCACTGAAATAAACCAGACCCGGAGAATCCACATGTGAATATGCCTCTGATGACTTTATTGGATTTACTATCTATTCAGGAAAGCAGGTAAACATAATTTCTGGATAATTAAGTAAATAAAGGCAGCAAAATGAATTGGGTGCTGGTTACCTCTAATGGAAATTTTATGAAGGAGGCTATGCTTCCATGATTCCCCAGCTTCACAGAAAAAAAAAGGGAAATGAAAGGTTCCCTGATGCATGGTCACAGTGAGATCCCCACACTGGGGAAAACACACAGGTGCAAATCTGCCATTTCCACGAATTCAAGATAAATTCTGGCACATAGTAGGTGCTACAATTTTTCAAAATTAATTTTGAATCTTAATCACCTTGGCCAATACACCACCCAAACTCCAATTTTAGTACCGTCTTTCAATGTCATCTCATTTTTAAAACTCTGACCTTCAAAAAAGAAAAGAAAAAAAAAACCACCCCAAATCAGATGAGAGGAAGCGCTAAGCAAATACAGGAACCAAAAAAGGGTTATAGCGGCTGCTTCACACTGTCTCGTTCAGTTCCTCTGCGGTCCTTTTCTTCAGCACCTGCCAAATCAGTTCCTCACAACCTGGGGCACCAGAGCATCTTTGGTGTGTGACAATGGAAGAGTTGGGTGAGTGAGGAGTTTCTTGGAGGAGAGGCTATAAGGGAGTAAAGACTTGGCTGTCCTTTCCACGTGTGGCGGGGTGTTCTCCCAGCTGGAGCCAGGGCCATGCTGGAAGATTTTATTTTCACTTCTCTTCTGACCTCAGCCCAAGCAAGAGTGGAGCATGAGGAACCATGATTGTTGGGGGAAAATAGGGGCTCACTGCTTTCAGGGGCACGAAAGGTGGAGAGTTCGGTGCTGACGACAGAGTAAACTCTGCACAAATGCTTTTGGATTCAGTTGGGACTGAAATTGGTATTTTATCATGAGCATTGCCCCTTGGGGGCTACTGGAGATCATGGGGTGATCACACAGTCGGCAACTGCAGAGATATGATTTGAGGAGAAAAGAAAAAAAAAGGATGTTAGGAGGAGAAGAAATAGAACAAGAATGAGGGATTCACAGAGGTTAGAGAAAGGCCAGGTGGTTTCATTTGTTCCAAGATTTAGTATTAAATCACAAAGACGTAGCACTACCACTCCAGTGATTTTGTTGCTAACCTATTTATTCAGAGGCACTGTGAAGGAAAAGATTACTGTGGTCTGCAAATATGATACTTCCTGCCATTCCAAAGCAATTAAAACCAGCAGTGAAACTATTAGCCACGTTGCTCAAGAGAGAGCCCTGTATTCAAACTTTTGGAGTAATAAATGGTTTGTCATTCTTGGGATTCGTTCCATATCCTTTGCCAACTTTTGTCGCTGGCTCCCATACTAACACTGAGTCACTAACCCAATTTCCAAGTTGTATTAATTCCACAGTGTTCTGGGGTTTTGTATATTTGAGGTATGTCAAAAGTGCCAATGACGACGACAAAAAACATAACTTGCATATTGTTATTTTTTTTTAAATGGTGTGTAATTTGAGAACTGGAGAAACAGAGGAAGGAAGGCAAATTACAGGGATGAAGAGGAAAAGGTGGTATTTGTTTTGGAGGGAAAGTCTATTTTGATACTTGGGGTAGAATAGATTTTGGACTTGGGGTAGAATCCAAATTCTTATCTTGTGTGGTGACTGGGGAATTTCACACTTTTACCTGCGTTCCACTAGGATCCAGCTCTGTTTTTTTATTTTAGGGATACCTAATGGCTTTCATGCAGGTAATCCAAAAAGCAACTAATACTTAGTGACTTAAGCTAAAATAGACATTTTTACATGTGTTAGTCATTTTAGTGTCTGAAACAATCCTCTAAAACGAGTACGATCCACTTTCTTTTTTTCAAATGAAGAAAAGAAGCAAAAGAATTAGTTCAATATCACTCTTAGGAGTATCTGACACCAAAGCAGATTAAACTACAAGGTATTCTCCCATTTTAGAAGTGTGTTGCACAGATGCTCAGGCCAACAGAATAACCCAAATAATGAATGAATATTTGCACAGTTTTGTATTTCCTGAGCAGAGTAAATGGCAGAGAAATCTGGTCCAGAAGTGTAGATAGTTCCAGGCAGCCTGGAACTATTCCTATAGACGATCCAGGTGGCTAAACCTCAATCACTTCACATTGTCCTTAGCCCAATAGTTACCCTGAAGACTTAGGGTGGGTCTCTCCTCCTGCTGTGAAGCAACTCCGTGGAGGAAGGTCTGCACAAGGCAGGCTGTTATTTCCTGTCAGCAGCATACTGCATTACAGGGGAGATGCTAGATAGAGGGAGACCCGGAGGTCTGCATGAGGTCATAACAATCCAGTGAGACCCCCCCCCCCCCACCCAGGAGACCTCACTTCACTCCTTTCACATTAATACTGATGATTATTGGGTTTCCACAGATGAAGGGCTACGGAGAAGGTCTGTAGAGATTTCAGTGGCATATCCCCCACCACCAGTCAGTCATCCCGTATTTGTCATACTGAAATTATTAATAGTCATCTTCAAATGACAGAATCTGGCAAAAGGCAAGATAATCTTAGGGTGTTGGTGATATGTGCACTCAGGAAACAGGAAGAGAAAGGCCTGGTAACTCATGACCCAGACGGGAGGGTTTCAGTTACTTTGGCTATGGGTGCTTCTAAGGGTAGCCTTCTGCTTATGCTGCGTGGTATGGTATGTTTCTCTTGTAGAGGATTTCCCCTCTCTTCTAATCTTTATTATAAATGCCCTTTTATTTGGAACCCAAGAGGATCCATGACTTCTGGTTAGAGCAAAGTTTAGAAAATAGAAAAGAAAGGGGTTGTATTTTAAAAGAAACATATATACTAAAAATTTAGAGCCCAGAATTTTGGCATTCAGGCTGACAAGTAAAACTGTGTGGAAGGAAGTTTTACTTTCTCTTTCTACCTTCGTTTTTCTTTCTTTTTTTCCCCTCCTTTTAAAATCCTTGTATTATAGAGAATTTTAAAATATACAAAAGTAAAGAAAATAATTTTATGAAATTTGATGTACTCATTAACCAACTTAAATAATGAAGTCTTGGCCAATCTTAATTCATTTATGCACCTACCCATTCCTTCAATTCTTGTATTATTTTAAAACAATTTCAGACATTATGTAATTTCATCTGTAACTATTTCAGCATAATCTCCAAAATAAATATATATACTTACACAAATATTAATACCATTATCACACCCACAAAATCCTTAATAGTAATTCCTTACTATGAAATATCATTATCATACCAAAAATGTGGACACAAATTACATAACATTACCAAATATCTTTATCACACATGAAATCAGTTAATAGAATTTACCTAATATTATTGACTTATCCAGTCAGCGTTTAATATTCCTGAGTGTTTCCTTTTTTTGTTTGTTTGCGTGTGTATTTAAGGTTCTTATACTGAAATTAGTTATATCTCTAACATCTCGTTTAGTCTGTTGGTTCCCCCTCCATCTCTTCTTTCCATTACAATTTATTTGTTGAAGGAGCAATGAATGGTGCATGAAATTCAATATTTTTGTGAGATGGGTGATTTAAAAAGATTTCCTTTGTAAGAAATGATTACATCTTGTCTTATGCCATTAAGCAATACCCATCCATTAAGCAACATCTGAAATAAGTGAAGAATCTGTTTTTTTCATGATGTGTAAAGTTCATTTTCTTCATCTGAGGACTTCAGAGCTAGGCAGATCCTTACAAGCAATACAAGCCAGTACTTTGCAAACTTTTAAAAACTACAACCTGTGCTAAGAAATCCCCTAGAGACCCATTAATGGGTCTCGACCTATTATACATTTGAAAAATGCCACTATAATATAATTGTTTCATAATGTAGATGAGGAAACAGCTTCAGAGAATAACATGTCATGCCCAGATGACTCAGAGAATCCATGTGATGATGGGGATTGGGATTTCTGACTTGAAGTTAATGCAGGGACTGGGGTTCAGATAGCCCAGGATCAGACAGCCAGGTTCTACACTTAATAGCAGTGTGATCTCAAACAATTTGACCCTTTCTTGAGCTACAAAATAAGGACAATTCTATCACCTGCTTCATAGAATCAGGATGACTAAATTATAAGCAACTGTCATGTGTTAATTTTTACTAGTTGTTACTAATTTTACCATAAGAGTTAGGTGATAATATCAAACTAAAAAGCTTCTGCACAGCAAAAGAAACCATTAACAAAGCAAAGAGACAGCCAACTGAATGGGAGAAAATATTTGCAAATAATGCATCAGATAAGGGTCTAATATCTAAAATATATAAAGAACTAGTACAACTCAACAACAAAAAAACCCAACCCAATTAAGAAGTGGGCAGAAGACCTGAACAGACACTTCTCCCACGAAGAAATACAAATGGCCAGCAGACATATGAAAACATGCTCATCCTCATTAGCTATCAGGGAAATGCAAATCAAAACCACAGTGAGATACCACCTCATACCTGTGAGAATGGCTATTATCAACAAGACAAGGAATAACAAGTGCTGGAGAGGATGTGGAGAAAAAGGAACTCTGGTACACTGCTGGTGGGAGTGCAAACTGGTACAACCACTGTGGAAGGCAGTGTGGAGGTTCCTCAGAAAATTGGGAATGGAGCTTTGGGAATTTGACCCAGCAATGTTTCTTCTGGGGATCCACCCAAAAAATTTAAAAACCTTAGTCAGTAAAGACTTATGTACCCCAATATTCATCGCAGCGCTGTTCACAGTGGCCAAAACATGGAAACAACCAAAGTGCCCTGCGACAGATGACTGGATAAAGAAGCCGTGGTGCATATACACAATGGAATATTACTCAGCTATAAGAAAAGATGAAATATTGCCATTTGCAACAAAATGATGGACCTTGAGAAATCATGCTAAGCAAAATAAGCCAGACAGAAAAAACCAAGAACCATATGACTTCACTCATATGTGAAATATAAAACGGACAGCAACAAAGAAAAAACAAACAAACAAACTCATGAACACAGTCAATAGTTGAGTGGTTACCTGGGGGCAAGTGGGGAGGAGAGAGGGAGGGAGGGGGTGGGTGAGGAGGGAGGAGGAGCCAAATAGATGGTGATGGAAAGAGAACTGACACTGGGTGGTGAACATATAATGCAACACACAGATGATGCACTATGGAATTGTACACCTGGAACCTATGTAATTCTTGCTAACCAATGTCACCCCAATAAGTCTAACAATAAAGAAAAAAAAAGAGTAAAGTAATAATGTAATACTTGTAAAGTCCTTGTTTTTTTTCCCCAAGAAAATACAAGAGAAACAATCTCAACAGTTCGGATTGCCACATCTTGCTTAATTTTGTAATATCTGTTTTTCTTTCCTCCCCACATCATAAGAGACAGAATACTTATACTTTGCTTTGGGAATTTTGTTATGTGCTTGGAATAAAAGAAAAAAATAATCAGGCTTAAGAGTAAATGTTACCATCCTGGTATATTTTGGAAAACTGTAATATAATTGCTTATATTTTTCTGATAGGAAAAAATATAGGAATTGCTTTTTCTAACTGGGGATTTTTATGAGCAATGATGCACCCCAACTGAGTTATAAAAATTAAACCCTGCAATAAAAGAATTCAAATTATAGAATGAGACTATGAAATTGAATGCAACTACAGGAAACAGGTCACAGTATGTGGAGGCTTAAGACATCTCCTGGTAGAATGGACCACATTCTTGAAGTAAAATAAGGAGCAAGGGAAGATATTTGCAAATATCCTTAATGTAAGAGAAGAGGGAGATGAATGGACACTATTTCGGTGGGGAAATTTAAGGGGAAACTTATTGCAGAAGACTTAAGATTGTCTATCACGATTCTCTTGTGTCTTATGATATAGATGCTTTATTGGAGGAACTGGAACACTCCACCCTCCAGGACGGTAGTGACTATTCCATCCCAGCTCCTCTTCCTGTGGATCAGCATTCCAGAAAGGACAGCAGCCATGCTGAGACTTCAGAGAGACTCTCTGTTCAGGATGACACAAGCCCTTTGCCGGTAACTTTTCAGCTATTGGGGTATTATTAATATAGGTGTTTGCATGCATTTCCAAAACTGAATTATCTCACATAAAATGACATGACAGGACAATCACACATCCAAGAATGCAAACAACAACAAGCCCTCCATGGTACCTTAAAGGTAGTTGTTTTGGGAAAGAGGAGGAGAATTGAGAAAATCATCATAAAAGAATAAACCTTTGAGAACTAATTTTTTTTTTCTAATGAGGGCAGAGAAATAATCAGAGTATTCCCTAATTCACCTAGGATATTCTGATATTCCTGTCAACAAGGCCAGAGATCACCTGGGCAAGGCCAGGTGGCAGCTCAGACAAGTCTTTTCAGGGTAACATTTTAGGGTCACCACTTTCCAAGTCTAATTGTCTGCTAAATATATTAATAAATTCAATTATTAGTATACCCAGAGATGATGAAGCTCTAGGAAACCAACACAAACAAACTTAACTCATAAAAGGATGTTCAAAAACACCAGACATCCAATTCGTTAATTTCTGCCTAGAGTTACAATCAGCAAGTAGAACAGATGCTGGTATTTGCTAATATGTATATTCCATTCCTACGAATAAGTCTACATGCGCCCACTTTAATAATTAGAAGGTTACTTGCTAAGAATGAAATTAGTGTAAGAGGAGTTGACGAGATGCTCTTTATATCTGGTGTTTTTGAGCGATGGTATTCTGATTCATTCTTCCCCATTAGTATATGAAATCACCAGTGACATTTGAACCTGACATTTGAACCCATGGGTAGGTTCCCCCTTTAACTGTTCTCCCCTCCAATTTCACAGATACAGTTTTAAGGATGCACATTTATTTCTCTACTAGCGAGTTGTCATCTTTGTTCTCACTGCCAGATTATAGCCATAAACCCCGAACTGGTCTGCTACCTATGCTGCCCTTTAATTTACTCTCCAAACAGCAGCCAGGGCGATCCTGTAAAACTTAGATCATGTCATTTTTCTTCTCAGAAATCCCCAATGAATTCCCATCTCATCGCAGTAAAAGTCACAGTTTTTACATTGATCTTAGTAGGGTGTCTGTCCTGGTTCACTTGGGACCAAGAGCCCTTGGTTTATGCTTGTTTTCTTGATATCTGTTTATTGGCTTTACTTTCTCCCCCAGATTTTCCATTTTTTCATAAAGTTTTCTTATTGGCATTTATATTAAAGTAAAGCAGCATGGGTTAATCGATCTCCAGTAGGTTCTCTGGCTGCTTTTATGGTCTCATCTAGTAACATATAAAACACACATACAGTGAGCAGTGTTCTTTATTATGGCTAAATACAAAAGGTGACTTATGATAATGCGTCTCTCCTTTCCTGATCTTGTTCAGACAAAAACCTAAGGGACAGCGCCCTCTCAAAAATAATATGCAAGGTGCTGGCTGTTAAAGCTAAGAGCTCAAGCCCAGCAGTCAGGGCTAGCTAATTCCTCTGGTCTTAGGTGGCAGGAAACCTTTTTGCCCTGCTGGCCAGCCGCTTGCTGTACCACCACTCATGCCCTGGGGCGGCCTGTGAGATGCCTGGATCCTCCTCAGCATCAGAAAGAAAAATGGGAAGTTGAGGCTTAACATCATACAAATTCTGTTTTGGAAACAGAGGCTAAGCAGTCTCAACACGGAGTGTGGGGAAATCTAAACGTTCACGTGGAAGCAGTTTTGTGGTTAATTGTATGTGTAGAGTTACAACTCTTTGTTTTATTATTTGGTGATGCTTTTTAAATTTTGCAATAAATGCTTCTAGCAGCCTTTGGCTCAAGCCAAAACTACACGTTTAATGGTTTTCAAGAAAGTTGATGAATGTGAAATTTGCACAAAACATTTGTCAGTGTTTACTGCCCACTATGGAGGCAAGTACGGATATCACGGTCCCTCTGGAACAGAGACGACAGATATGGTGAAGGAGCATCAGCTTCTACTTCAAGAGTTAATACTTAATTTAAGAGGAATGAAGCTGATCGAACCTGTGCAGCTACAGGAGATGTGTTTACATGTCAGTATAAGGCACACTTTTCCGTTTGGATCAAATGACTCTTCTAAATTAATTTTGCTCATGTTTGGTATTTTAATTTTATAATTAAATTTGTTGGGGTGACTGACATTGGTTAGTAAAATTATATAGGTTTCAAGTGTATATTTTTATAATACATCACCTATGTGCTGCATTGTGTGCCCACCACCCAGAGTCAGTTCTGCCATCACCATCTATTTGACCCCTCTCCCTCCACTACCTCCACTGCTCTTACCCTCTGGCAACCACTAAACTGTGGTCTGTATCCATGAGTTTTTGTGTCTTTGCTTGTTTGTCTTGTTGCTTTGTTGCTTTCAGTTTTATTTAGTTATTTATTTATTTTTTTGTGGGTAGCTCCCGGGCTGGGAATCGAACCCAGGCTGCAGCATTGACAGCGCCGAAGCCTTAGCCATTGCACCACCAGGGAATCCTGCTTTCAGTTTCATATCCCACAGTTGAGTGAAGTCATGTGGATCTTGGCTTTTTCGGTCTGACTTATTTCAGATACTGTGATAACTCCAAGATCCATCCACGTCGTCGCAAACAGCAGTATTTCATCTTTGCTTACGGCCGAGTATTTTGGCTCACTTTTAATTTTAAGTTTTCTTGTGTTCGGCAGTAAAGTGAACAGGTCATGGTTAATGAGTTGATTCCCTTTGCAAACCATCAAGTAAGGTAGGATTTAACATATCAGTATCATCACAGGCCTCAGAGAATTGGCTAATTCCAAAATGGTTTAATTTTTTTCATCCAATTTAAAGGATCAAAATAAAGTATTTAAAAGTTCATTCTTCTATCAAAAAGGAAACATCTGACATTGTTAATGTAAATTTAGTTGAAAACTTCAACAATGAAGATAAAATGTTTTTGTGGGGGAGTGATGGTAGAAATACAATTTTTGGTGGAGCACAGCATTGTGGTAAAAACAGTGTTCTCACTCGTACGTACTGAACAAACTCTGGAGCAGAAATGTACTTGGAATTGGTTGTGATGTGCACAAAATTTATGACTGCACTTAAACAAGCTGCAGATTTCTTCCTGTCAAAATAGAAACTGCAATTGTCAAAAATTGCAAATATTACATATACAAAGCATATCTATCTATCTATCTATGTTCTATAAAATTTCTGTGGCAGAAGTTAAGGTTGAATTCCAGAATGTTTCAGCATAGCTGTATGTATTATCTCTCAGTCTTACCTGTCATAAATTTGGAATGCCTGAGACTTCGAAAACCCTCTGTGTAAAGCAACCTAAATTTAGGTCACATTATGTGTGAAATCATTTGGAAATATTTAATCAAATTATTCAATGACTGTAGTATGATAATTCAGCTTTGGAAGCTTTTAGCAAGTGCAATTACATAAAACTCAACTTGCAGAAAGGCAGAAGCTCACATTTCTGCTGACAAAAGCCAGGGAGGAATTGAACAAAGCCAAGGATGAGAGCTCAAATGGTTCAATTACCTAATCTGAAAATTGTGCTTTGGAAAAATCTTGACTTCAATGGAGCTCCTGATTTTAACTGGATAAATTTATATCCTCCACCAGAGTGGGATGAAATTGTGACGGCCTATGATTATGCAGCATCTACATTTGATGCAACATTAAAAACGATCACACAGAGGGACGACTTAAGAGCTCCCTCTTGTAAAAATATTACTGAAGAAAGGCTCTTTGACTGTAGGTAAAAATACAGCACCTGTGCAAATATTGGACTAACATATTTATACATTTTAATATAAAAAATAGAATTAAGAATATCCTCTGTTTAGCTTATTTTTTTCCCAGAACTTACAGGCTCATCCGCATCTCAATTAAAAATATTACAGAGGAGTGTCAATTTAAAGTTTCAACTGTTTCAAATATACACTTGTGTTAACCATAAAATACCGCTTTGCAGAAGATTGCAATTTTATAGCAATGTGAAAATAAACAAGATCATATCACCAAAAGACATTTTCAGAAAAATTTCTATATCACAAAGTAAGGTATGTGAACCTATATCAAGAATAATTATTTACTTGTGCTATTTTAAAATGCTCGAATAATCAATTTTAAAAAGTTGAAATAATTTGGCTTTTCATGTTCATAGCTAGGTGTCATTTAAAAATATTCTAGAAAATTTTATTTTGAAAATCAGTTTTGAATGGAATTATTTTTATAGTTCCACCCATATAACGAAACCGAGTGTTTGGTCAATAAATACATATTTTTAAAAGGATATAATATTAATTATGTTTGGTAGCCTCTTTCAGAAGTGTCCCCATTCTGAACAGTACATTTTATGGGCACTCTACGTGACCCTGACCTGACCCCTTTTACTCTTTGCCCCTGAGTCCCCGGTTCACCCTTCCAGTCCACAGATGCTCCAGGGTGCTCTCCTGGGCTGTTCCTCCTACCTGAGCCAGGTGACCCTGATGTCAGCCAACTTTTCTCACCTCCTGTCAGTCCTTGCTCAAGGGTCCCCTTCTCAGCGAGTCCTTCCCTGATCAATATATATATAATTCCATCTCTCTCCCATGTCCTATCTTGCACCCGCCACCCCCCCCGATGAACTTTACATATCAATTAATTTTTTGCATATTAATTTGTTTATTTGGTCCAGGGTAGATACTTTTTGTTCCTTTGTTTCCGTTTGTTTTGCTTTTTGACGGCTACATCCCCAGCCCCAGCACATGATAGGTGTTCAGTAAATACTTGTTGGATGTATCGATCAGCTGCTGGCCAACTACCCCATGGAGTCACACGTAATTTCTTTTAGTCCAACCTTGTGGCTTCCCTGGGCCACACCGGAAGAAGAACTGTCTTGGGCTGCCCATACAATACACTAACACTAACGACAGCGGATGAGCTTTAAAAAAAGGTTGCAAAAAAAAAAAATCTCATCATGTTTTAAGAGTTTGTGTCGGGCCACACTCAGAGCCATCCTGGGCTGCAGGTTGGACCTGCCTGTTTTGGTCTGTGAAGTTTCATCGTGCTAGTCATAGTCTTCCCCTAGACCCCATCCTGTCTAGTTAAAGGGTCTCTCATTCATGCTGTGTGTTCTGTGGTTTCTCTCTGAGCACTTCTCTCTTTCGGGGCTTTTAGGACAGGGAAGGGGACGCTGTCATGAGTGCATGTGACAACTTCTTGCTTAGAATGTGAATTTTCTCTATGGGATGGCTGGTGTGGCTCTGCCTTGTGAAAGGTCTCAGAGATATGCGGCTTATCAGTCCCCTTGAGAAGCTAAAAACATCCCCTAATTCCTGATGTAGACAAGTGCCAACATTGTCCTGAGGGATTCATGCTCTGCTCTTTGTCACTCTGCCTTAGGCGCAGCCTGTGTACACGACCAACGTCCAGGAGTGCAGAGTCTACAGGTATTTACTTTTAATTAACCACTTCAACAATTAAAGTTACTGGATCACTATTTTCAATCTGTGTTGGGACAATAATTTGCTTAGCATGCCTGCCACCCCCCTCCTCATTCATAGTCTCTGAGCAGAGGTGGAATTCGGCCAAGCGGACTGGGCACCGTCCCAAGGTGTCTGGCTTCTAGATGGGTGTCCAGGCTGATGCGCTCTGCTATTTCCTTCACCCCCTGAAACAACGTAAATACATAGTTCGAAGCATCACGGACATTTTGGCCCTGCTACTCCTGGTCACGAAGGAGCAAACACCAAAGAAATTCCAGTAAGATGTTTGCAAAATCAGAGCTAGAATTAGGGTTGAACCAAGACAGTGGGTCCCCATGGCAGACTAAGGAATGCATACTTCATCTTTGCATGGTTGCTACGAATTTATGTAGTGGGTAGAAGGATTTCCTTGGACTAAAAGTTACAATATGTATTGAAGCAGATCCATTTACTAAATCACTTCTACGGGCCAAGGCAGACTGGCCAGTCTGAAAAAAAATACAAAGGCCACTTTCCATGTTCTCTCTTCATGTACAGCCTGCAGTTTAAAAAATCAGACAGCTTTCTGGGAAGTAAAGGGCCTAAAAAGGTGGATAGCAAATAAAGGCTCATGCTTGGTAAAGAGTGCCACGCCACACCTTGTTTGGTTTCAGAATTGCAGCCAACAGTGCCCACACAGCCAGGGAAGGACCTGTGCTATCAAGAAGTCTTATCATTTCCCACTTGAGGACACGTTCTACTTTGAAGGAGGGATGCCAGCTTATTCACACAGCTGCTAGTTAACTCCAGTTCCAGGAAGTGGCTTGGTGGGCATGCCTCATGGACCTCCCTATCTTCCTCCTTGTGAAAAAAATCAAAACAGAGCAAAAACAACAATAGCAGAACTGTGCCGGGCACATGACAGGCTCACAGCGAATATTTGGCTTTTTAAATCCAGGAAACCAAGACTTTAGCAGAAACACTAATGAACTTAGGAACATGCAACATGAAACCCGGCCTAACCAATAGGCATTTTCCTGTGTATCTGTCATTTGATCAATGGATGGCACAATACTAACATATTGATACCCTCCCCCATAGTACGAGTCTTTGATCTATTTCCAATCAGACCCATTGCTCCCCTCCTTCCAGCCTCTGGGGCAGTTGTTTCTCGCTGGCTTCAGCCAATGGGAAGTACTGTAGAGAGACTACAGGGTGAAAGGCAGGGAAATTTTAGGGCATCTTCTCCCCCAATCCCACCTCTCCACAGTGTCTCTGTCAGCAGTACATCTCCTTCTGGCTTCTGCTGGAGCAAAACAGGTCTGCCGTGGTTGCAGCTTTCGCCTGTGGACCTAGGCCCCTGGGCTCTGGTCCCTGAGCCTCTTTGCTTTGTGCCTTTGGTGGATGGCTTCCTGCTGTGGCTAATCGCTGGTTTCCCTCAATGTCTTCTGTTCGCTTTTTAGCTTTTTGCTGTTTGCTCCCATTTCCTCTGTAATAAAAATTTTGGATTAACTCCTTCTATTTACTCCCAGCATTTGCATTTTCCTGAGTGAGCCTTGACTGATACACTTCCTGTGATTGAATGATGCTTGCTGTGTAGATCTTTGCAGGAGGGTGATGTAGAATCCAGGTGACCTAGGAAATACGTAATAGACCGATGCAAATCCCCGAGGCTGATAGAATTCACAGCGGACAAGTCTGGCCTGTACAGATAGAGCATGAGACTCAGAAACCACGTTCTTGCCTCCTGTGTTCACCATTTCCTCTGGTTTGCTTACATGAAGCAAATACTGCTTTGGACCTTGAAAGTATATTCAATGTCAGCTGTGACTATAACAATGTAATAATAATTCTAACGTGGTTATATATCAGTAGCATGAGGACCAATAATTTAGGAATGTATCTTTTACATGCCCAGATATCATTTTGGTAAGAATAGGGAGAAACAATTCATAAACATGTTGCAGAGGACTCAATGGAGGGGAGTGGAGATCCAGCACAACGAAGCCCCCTCACTTGAGAAGTCTGGATTCTTTTAAACACATCTCCTGTGATCTGTATTATTAACATCTTTAAGTAATGAACTAAGTTGTTGCTGATGGCATCGCAAACCACGTTTACTGTGTTCAAGAAGCGAGGGGACCCAACACAGGAGCTCTGACTTGAGGTGCCTTTCTTCAGAACATTTCCTGTAGTGATGCAATCCTCAACTCTTCCAGGGCTGTCATTTCTTACTCAGAATGTTCTGTTGTTGACTCAGATGCTGTGAAGGCATCATGGCAATGATTTACTTCCCTTCATACACTGCACTGGGAGTCAAGTTAAAAAAACAAAAAACAAACTGTGATAATTCCTTGAATAAACACAAGTACATCCCGACTGTGAGCTGGACGGGCTTTCGGAATTATACAAACCCACATAAAAAACTGCACTTCCCCGACACTGGGGCACAGGGCACAAGTGTAGCCGCCTCCTGTGCTTACAAGACGTGTGCTGTGGCAGCCATTGCTAAGGGACTGGAATGGGGCAGGTTGTGAGGGAGCCCCCTCTATGCTTCCTTGGAAACCTCCCAGGACACTAAGTCAGTCACTTGTGTGCCTGACCATTGCTGTCTCCGGATTACAAAAACAAAACAAAATCAAAAACCTGTTTTATGTCTGGCAAGAGGCTATGTGGTACACAAAAGACAAAGTCTTTTATCCCAAGAGGAGAAGATTTCCACTTTCCTCTGACATTATCCTCGTTGTTAAATAAGCAAACACAAGTCAGCCAGTAGTGGGACATGCTCTACCCAAAAGAGTCCTTTTTTCTTAAGAAAGGACAGAACATTTTCCCTCTACGTTTTCCTGGTTGGTAATGACATAAACAGCAGTAAAGTAGTAAATTTATGTTTTCATTTTTGAAACTATATTTAGTGAAAGACTTAGAATGTTTGGGTTTATTGTTGGCTGAGAGGGAGAGAGAAAGAGAGAGGGAAGGAGGGAGGGAGAGAGGGAGGGAAAGAGTCGTTTTGGTGGGTTGTTAGCTGAGCGCCCAGGGCTAATGTGATCACAAACATTACTTGAGTCAGTTGCCAGTATGATCCAGTTTTTCCACTTCTCAAAATTTACTCTATGGAAATAATCAAATATGGATTCAAATATTTATTTAGCAGTATTGATGATAACAGCAAAAGTTTGAAGCAATGTAGGTGTCTAGCAATAAATGACTGGCTTAATAAACCATGGCACATCCTGTATTTGGAAACTACATGGCCTTTAAACATCGCTTTGGAAGACGGTGGGGAGAGAGAACATAAGCTTTGCTGTCCGCAGGCCCGACTCTTGCTACTTACCGGCTATATTATGGAGAGCGAAGTGTCTACCTCCTCTAAACCCCATTTTTTTCATCTGGGAGTGACAATGCCTCACTTTTAGGTTGTTATGAGGATTTAAAGGGGACACATGTAAAAGCCTTTACAGAAGGCCTGTTTTAGAGTAGAGGCCCGATAACTGAGAGGAGATCGAATATTTCATAATTTAAAAATAACGCTATTACAATGAAAGTCTATGCGGGGCTGTGGTGTTAGAGCTCTGTCTTCAGGGACTGCTTTGCATCTGGCTGTTGGGGAATAATGGCTTGCTCGTGTTGCTTTTCTTCATGCACTTGAGACAACAGTCAGCTTTTGAGATGGCCAGAGGAGATGCAGAGATGTATTTTTAGTCTAGTACCGATATTGTAAAATATTCTTCTGTCTCTACCTTTACATCTTATGAGTTAATAGTTAAAACTGCATTTTCTGGGACTTCCTGTGTGCCTTAACATTTATCTGAGTTTCGATGTGTTGGTATGATTCTTTTGTTTTCTCTCTGCAGTGAGGTTCAGGAGGTGAAGGAATCACCGTCACCTCCTAAGACCTCAGCGGCTGCTCAGTTGGATGAGCTGATGGCCCACCTGTGTGAAATGCAGGCCAAGGTGAGCAAAGGCCCCGGGGTAAGTACTTCAGGGTTTATCTCTTTGGAACCCAGCTCCACATTCCCCGTTTTAGGAACACTTCTAAGTTGTCACTTGTTTTCCCGGACTATATCTAATTCAATGGATGAACTCAACTTTGTGCTATGCAGTATCTGGACACAAAAGATTATGAGATCCACGCTCTGATCTCAAGGAGTTTGGAATGTGCTTGGCAAAATAAGGCGTAAGCCACTGTAACATTGATAGAATAAAAGACAGGTGGTTCACCCAAATATGCGGAACAAACATAAGGAATGCAGAGCAATCATGGAGATTTTATCGGAGGTGGGCGTGGGGTGTGGGAGGGAATGGAAAGGGTTTGGATGCAAGATGAGAGAGGAAGTCCTCTGGTTGGAGGGGGTGCTCTGGTTGGAGGAGGTGCTCTGGTTGGAGCAGGTCCTCTGGTTGGAGGAAGTCCCAAAGGCGCAGGTGTGTAGGGCTGGAGGAAGACTGGTGGGACTGCAGTGCCTGAGCTGGGGCGCAGCAAGGGAGACCAGAGTGTGCCTTTGACAGTAGGAGGGATGAGAGCTCCTAAGCCCCACACTAAGATACAACCCACCTCCTCCTGTTCCGGCCTCCGGAGCATGATGGCAGGCTTACATGGCAGGCAGGAGATGGAAATCAGGCAATTGGGCCGAAGACTTTATCCCGGGAAATGGCATTTAGAATTCTTGAGGCAGAGAACCCACCCATTCTAAATCAATGGGAGGATGTGATATGCATACCCCAAGTGACTGTGAAATAATCTCAAGGCAGAAGGTGGTATATAAAAATGTGGGTGGGGAGGGCAGGCGCCTCACCTGTGTGGCTCACCTGCGGAATCCCAATGCCCAGGGCGAGTCCTGACACATGGTGAGCAATACATACTTACTAGAAGGACAAATGGATAGGCCTCAGACACAAGTTACCTTGACGGTCTACCATAATGCCGAGCACATCCCTCACTGTGCTCTCTATCTGGAAATTCTAGAGGGGAAAATCCTACACTCAGGTGTTTTCTAATTGATTTAGCATGCGTCCCGACTTATTTACATTTAAAAATATCTGTTTATTTTTCGAATAGGCCATGCATTCATGTTGTACAAAAGTCAGAAGTACAAAAGTTGGCAGTGAACTGTTTCCTTATCAGCTCAGTCAGCAGCCATCCACGACTGCCCCCTGGCGGTCTCTCTATTTCCTGTTTCTCACATGTGTCTATTCAGAAGCACTCTGGGATCGCCAAGCAAATGGATAAGATGTAGATATAGATATACCATTGTGTTTTTTACTTACATTTTTACATGTGTTTTTACTTTACATTGTTCATACTTAATATTGACCACCCTTCCAGGCCTTTTAGATATTAACTTTTTGAACACTAATCTTGTCCGTGTTAATTAACATTACATAATAGAGGAGGAAGGAAATCTGTCAGATGATAAAAGTTTCTTGAAGGGAAATGAGCATTTTGGATCAGTGAGATAAGGTAAGGTTATTCCTGGCTGTAAAAATGGGATAAGTAGAAGCCTGAAATCAGACGGTAGCAGATCACATTCAGGAGACTGCAGGGAGCCTGGCAGGGCCTTCAACAATGGAAGCTTTTCACTAAGTGATAAAAGAGATTGGAAAGGTAAAGTGAGGGCAGTGGATGGGAGACTTGGACCGCCTATAGGATGTGTGCAGATCTGATGCTGGAAGCAATGGACAGCCCGGTGCAGTTGTCTGATCAGGAAGTATAGACGGCAGCCTGGTGGGAAAGGGGTGGAGAGAGACAGAATCAGGACATGAGTTGATGAAGGATATCTTGAGCATCTTTTTTCTTTTTAATGTAATTGGAGGCTTTTCCTTCGAATGTTGTATACTAACTATCTGGAACTTTGCTCAAATAACTACAATCCATCAGCACGTCTGATCTGACAGCTCCTCACTACCTTCACTGCTAACACTGATCCAAGTCATTATTTCTGGTTTGAGCTGTTATAATCATCTGCCTCCTAACTAGTGCCTGTAATTCCACTCTACACTTAATTCCTCACTCGCCTACCACAGGGATCTTATATATCAGATTTTTTCACTGTCATGCTTAAAACCCTTCAATGGCTCTACCACCCCGGGAATAAAACCCAAGCTGTTATCGTGAGGGTGAAAATAGGATCGTGTGATCTCTGCCTCTCCATTTTCTCCAGCCACAGTCGATCTCATGCCCTCTGCTTCAGCCTCACCGACCTGTCTTACTTTTCTTCTAATGTACCAAACTGTTTCCTTGCTCTTGGCCTCCCCTGCCTCTGGAATGCTTTCCCCACAAATATCAATGTTTCTGGGTCTCTAAGTACATGACTCAAACATCGCATCCTTAGAGATATTAGTCGGATCACTC
Organism: Lyroderma lyra; assembly: GCA_004026885.1. Classification (NCBI taxonomy): domain Eukaryota; kingdom Metazoa; phylum Chordata; class Mammalia; order Chiroptera; family Megadermatidae; genus Lyroderma; species Lyroderma lyra. The sequence continues at coordinate 13,562 of PVJL010013061.1, read as the reverse complement.
TCATCTAAATCAAGTCTTCCTCATCATCTTACCCTCTGTCACGTTCATCTCAATATATAACTTATATTTTATTTCTACCTGACATTACATCATATATTTATTTTTTTTAATTGTCTGTTGTCTGTCACCCAGAGAATGTAAACTTTGCGAGCCTAGCGCAGGGATTGGCACAAACTAGGTGCTCACTAAACATCACAGCACAAACGAATCAAAAGGGTTGATCTATGGTCATCATAAGAAGTCAGAAAAAGTATCATCTTCATTCATTCAATTTCCCACAGAAAAGATTTACAAATGAAGGGAGGTGACTCTGATCTCATTCAGCCTGAGGAACTTAGAATGAAAAAGAGATGAAAGCATTTTGATTGGTGTTACAACGATAGATGCTTCCATGCTTTGGAGGAAGGTTTGGGAAAGACTAGAGGGTCAGCCAGCAGAGGCGAGCCTATAGGATCATGCAGAAGGTGTCAGTGAGGATTAATGTCCATGATGTTGACTCGCTTCATGGTTTTCTGCTTGGTACCAGGTTGCAGTGAGAGCAGAGGCCAGCGAGAAGCTCCTACCGGACAAGCAGGGTCCCAAGGCCTCCCTGGACTCCATGCTGGGGGGGTTGGAGCAGGAATTGCAGGACCTTGGAATTGCCACGGTGCCCAAGGGCCACTGCGCTTCCTGCCGGAAGCCCATTGCTGGAAAGGTGGGAGGGATCACGATGTTGGTCCCACAGCCATGTATGTCTGTCGTCTGTCACTGTCCACAGACTGTGCTTTCTCCTAATAGTCTAATATGTTTTAGGAATAGTTAATAACTAGTGATCACTCACGGTGCTCTGGGCACTGTGCTAAGTGTTTTACAAGTATTCCCTCATTGAACGGTCACGTTACTTAGGGAGACTCTATTATTGGCCCCTTTGTAAAGATGAAGAAACTAAGGGCTCAGGGGACATGAATTGACAGGTCTAAGGTCCAGGAAGAGACAGAACTAACATCTGGACCCAGGAGAGTCTGAGACCCGAGTGTGGGATCTTCACCGCTTTTCTGGACTCCCTGCACGGGGAGAAAGTTCCTCCCTGCTCCCTCTGTTCACACGTTTCCTGTGTAAATGGACGGAATACAATCTTCAGCTGCACTCAGCTCCAAATCACGGCCACAGACTCCTGCTCTGCATCATCCTTCACCAAAACCAGAGCAGAGGGCTGTGAGACCTGACCCCGCGGGGTGTGAGGTGATGTTAGCACCTGAGGAATAAAAATCTGTCATTTGGCCTTTTCCTCCCAGGGGGCCCCCTCCATGCCCAGGCTGTAGTTAGCTCTGGTCTGGCCCTGCGTGCTGTTTGGTTTCTCCCGCCCCTCCTGGGCAGGAAGGTGGAAACAAACAGTTACAGGCTTTTATCAGCACGAGCAGTCCGGGGAGTGGCACCCTTTTCCTATGCACATAGCGGGGACCGCAGGCAGGCCGGCCGCACAGGTGGGACCCGGGTCGGGTCTCAGTGTTGTGTCCCTCCAGGGGGTGTCGCCTACACAGAGTGCAGGGTTGTGCGACCTGTAGACCCTAGAGCACCCTACGACTTCCCACGCCAGGCCCTGTTTCATGCTCCAGGTGATCCACGCGCTGGGGCAGGCGTGGCACCCAGAGCACTTTCTCTGCAGTCACTGCAAGGAGGAGATTGGCTCCAGCCCCTTCTTTGAGCGGAGTGGCCAGGCCTACTGCCCCCAGGACTACCACCAGCTGTTTTCTCCGCGCTGCGCTTACTGCGCGGCTCCCATCCTGGACGTAAGTGAATCCCGCGCCCCTCCCCCCACCTCCCTGTAGCCTGCACCCCCCATGTTTAGAAGCGGGGCGCTGCGGCACGCTCATACCCTGTGTTCTTTCTCCAGAGAGTGCTGACGGCGATGAACCAGACCTGGCACCCCGAGCACTTCTTCTGCTCTCACTGCGGGGAGGTGTTTGGTGCAGAAGGTGCGACTCGGGGCTGGGGGGTGGGACGGCCTCGATCCGCCTCCCTCTGTCTGCCCTGGAAGTCGGGGTCCTGTCGCTACCACCCAGGTGCCCATTTCAGTACTAGATGCCCTTCTTCCCTGCCTTTTCCCAACACTTACACCTTTTTTTTAATTGAAATTTTTAACCAAAGAAATATGAACGCACAGTTTAAAAACTCAAACGTTAACTTCAAGGGCGATATTGAAAAATATCGGTCCCCTGCTTCTCCTTTCCCCACCCGTTCTTTCAGCTTTTTCTTCTGTTATTTAAATCGTGTATTACCAGAGATTGATTCCCCACCCCCACCCCCGAACTTTAATCATTACGTATTTACTTTCTACCAGGGAAGATGAGGATTTAGAAATGTCATTACTATTGCAACATACCCCTAACACATTTCCCCTCCCCTCTTCTCTCAGTGTGTAATTAGGTCCACATTACAGGTCAGATCTTAGTCAGTGTGCACAGGTAGACCATTGCATGAGTATTGCTCACAGTGGAGCCAGGTCGCCAACTGTGATGACAGCAGAGCCAGGACTCGGCAGTCACCCGCCTGGCTCACATCTGGGCTATGGTATTTATAAGCAACATAATGTTGTCAGGTCATTGAACCTCTCTGTGCTCACATTCTTCATCAGTAAAATGGGCCTAATAATAATGCCCACCCTATGGGGTCGTTATGAGGCAAGTTAAGAGGCAATACCAGTGTTTAGAAGACTGCCTGGCACATGGAGACACAGTATTCATTAACACCCTTATTATCATGGTGTCCTTTTTGCATAAGTTAGTTTTTTTCCTGAGGTTAACATTTGGATTCCTGTTTTCATTAGCTTACTTTTTTTTTTTTTTGCTTTTTGGTATGTGGGCAGCTCCCTGACCGGGAATCGAACCCGGGCCGCAGCGCTGACAGCGCCAGCGCCGAAGCCTTAAGCCACTATACCATCAGGGAACTCCAGCTTACTTTTTATTGTTATTTATCACTAATTTAGCTGACAACTGTGAAATCTTTCTCAAAACGGTCCACCCCATGTGCTGATAGGTCAGTCCCATCTGCTATTTATTGAAGACATCTGTGCAGGACAAGTCCATCTTCTTGCTGCAGCCCCAAACGGGTTCTGCTCGGGCCTGCCGAGAAGCAGTTACTCTGGGTCTTTATCTTGGGAATTCCTAGTACTATGGTCCTCTTTGGATAGGCTGACCAGATGTCCTGTTTTAAACAGGACAGAAAACAATGGTACTGTCCCATTTCAAACAGTACGTAGGGTCAGCCTGGTCTCACTAGGCTAAAGTCAAGGTGTCAGTAGGCTGACCGTCTGTACTGTTTGAAATAGGACAAATACCATTGTTTTCCGTCCCGTTTCAAACAGTACGTCTGGTCAGCGTACTTGGATCCTGTTTCCTGGATCGCATGTAGGATAGGAAGTAAAAATTTTGAGACCTTGACTATCAGAAAATATTTTTGTTCTGTTGTTCGCCTTCAGTTGCCTGGGCACAGAATTCTAGGTGGAGACTATTTTCTCTCCTAATCTGAAGACTTTGCTTCACTGTCTTCTAGATTCCATGGTTGAGAAGTTTTGATTTAAGATATTTTTCTTATTCCTCATCCTTTCTTTGTGATCTGTTTCTTTTTTCTTCTGGTTTCTGAATTGTCTTTTTTTCCTGAGTTCTTGCCATGCTTGTTTTGAACAAATATGACACACATAGAATCAGAAAGCTCCTTTATTTTGTCTTTTCCTGTCCTTTTAGAAGTAACTCAATGAGGAATGTTTTCTCCTGTCTCCTAAGTAAAAACTTGGGCAGTCCCACATATTTTCTGATTACTCATAATAAAACAGTTCTAAATAGAAAATCAACTTAAAACACAAAGCAAAGTCCTTAGGAAATTCAGTCTGTGTAACAGCTATAGCTTCCGAGTTATTTAAAGTGATGGCTACACTCTCCCCTGGGGGGAACTTGAAAGCCACAGGAGGCCAGAGAAGGGGGTTGTAGCCTCCACCTCTGGGCATCCACCACCCTCACCCCTATTGCTAATGTTGATATCCACCCCCTCCAGAGTTGGAAGGAGACGGTGCTAGAGGGCGGGAAAGGTCTGTATCTAGAAATGTTATAAATGTGCTTTATGCCCTCTGGGCATGGCACATGTTTAACTTGGTGTTTGTTTTCTGTTTTTTTCTGGGATGCTTCTGTGGCTTCAGTTCAGGTCCAGTTGTAAACTTTGAATTGCTCTTCACATGTCTTGGCTGACTTTTCTCCCCTTGGCATGTTTCTTTGAGGACCCACTCCACACCCATTCTCCATTGCAAGGTTTATATTGTTCCCTTGGTGATCTCCTAGAAATGATGAGAATGGTTCCAGAGATCATCTCTTTCACTCGCATTTGCATACACGGACTTTGGGAAACTTGTACCTTGCTCTTGCGGGCGGTGGGATTGAAGTTAATTTTCAAGTGCATTTCTCTGTTCAGCTGCCATAGGCCCTTGCAGCCAGACTCTCACCTATAGCCTTTTTCCAAGGATGACTCAAATATCATCAACGATATCCCACTAATGGCAGGGTATCCCATCTCTCCAAGTGGCCCCCCTCGAGTCCCTCTCTGGGCTTGAGGTTAGCAGGAGCCATACCTCAGCCCTCTTGGAGGTGGTGGTGAAGCATCCCTAGTGCCATTCTCCAAGGAAATCCTTCTCCATACCTTACAGCTTGTTATATTGGTCTTTGCCAAATGCTGTTGATCTTTGGTTGCCCGTTTCCTATTTAAGAATGAGACACTAAAATGCTAGTTGGGATGCTGACAGAACTTGTTGGCTGGTGGACTTACCTATGTGGTACTTCGGGCTCTGGTCCTTTTGCTGGGAGACTCCTGAATATTAATCTGTTAGGTCTTTTATTTTAAATCAGTTCTACCCAAGAGATGTTCTTTCTGCCAGCATTATGAGAATTAAAAACAGGGGGTGGGGGAATGGAAGAGGAGGTTTCACTATTCAGCATGTCAACTTCTATCTAATTCCCATTTTTCAGTAGAAAGCTCAACTTCTTTTCTCATGGTGCCCAGTATCCCTGACCATTGAGAATCTCTGGTTTGAGATTTCCAGAATTAATCACTGTATCTATGGTGGGATGGGGATCTGACCTTCTAACAGCTCTCCAGTCTTGCAACCAATACTGTTTCCAGCCTTGAAGGCTATTTTATGCACTTCTGATGTTAGGGAGCTCTGGATGGCTTGAGTTTCACTGACACCTCCCCTGGCGAGTCGGTTTCAGTTTTCTTGTTTTTTGCCAAGCTGGTTGTCACTCTTACACCTATTCATGCTTTACGTTTTAGAAAATTTTATTGACATTTCCTCTGTGCCATCTCTTTTTTCCTCTTCCTTGTGGGTCTTTCTATTTTAAATAATTTGTTCACTATCTTATTAGCGATGTTTCATAAGGGAGTGAAATAATCCCATGCATCCCATGCTCCTCGCCAGCATGGACTCTCCTCATGTCAGGCATATTACACATAGTCCTCTCTTACTTATTTAATCACCACCACAGCCATGTGACAGTCATTTTATTCCACATTTTACCTAGTTACAGATGAAAACACTGAACCGCAGGGAGGTAAAGTGATTTTCTTAAAGTCATACAACTGGAAAGTCAAAGGGTTGGGATTTAAATCCAGTCTTATCTCTGCAAGTTCTGTATTGTTGTTGTTTTCTACAACATCGTAACTGCCCCTTGACGGAGACTCAGTTCCTCTTCTGTGGTTGGATCTTTTTCCTTTCTTGGCACCAACATGGTACCCTTCATTTGAAGACAGAGCTGGATGGAGTACCACTGACATAGTCCACTAGCAATGTGCTTTGTAGTTATTCATTTGTTCACTGAAGCTTGTTCAATGCTCTTCACAAATCATCATTAGTTCTTTCATTCCTCAATTACCCGTTAGTTAAGCAGCATGTTTCATTGGGATTTAATCTAAAACATTTCATTGGGATTTAATCTAAAATATTGAGATGTGTCATGGTAAATTGATATTGCATTGGTAGCCATAGAAGTCTGAGAGTTAGTGGAGTAGGACTATCAGCAAGTGAATGCTGCCTGGGGATGATTATGATCTGGAAGTTGCCTGAGAACAGAACTGGACACACACGTGTTTCAGGAGACATAAGTCAGATACAGAGGGAACTATCCTGTGCATAGGGTGGACCAGGCAGCACCGTAATAGCTTGTTCTCCCTGTTCTTGACACGGGCTCCTTCTAAACAGGCAAGGCTGATTGGGTCATGTATGACTTTACATAAACACAATGCCACACCTAAGATATATTTATTTAGACCATTGATAAAAAGGTCATTTATTAATCAGGATCTCCTCTTGGGTAGTATTCTTGTTCATATCCTTTGCTTTTTGTAAATGGGTCTCCTACCATATGGTTAGTACATTAATTAGGTGGCATCCTGCCTTATCCCAAGCACATAATCACACACAGAGCTTCTATGACAGCTTAACCACTAAGCCTCCTGGGAAATTAAATTCATGTGCATTTTTGTTTCAGTTCAGGGAATTCCTCTTTAAGTTCAAGTTTCTAAGCACATCGGGCCTCAGCATCCTCCCGTAGGGACCAGGTCCTCAGTGCCTACGTTCTTCTTTTTAATTGTTTGTTATCCAGGCCAGGCAGGTGCTCCCTAATTTCCCCTGTGGCTAAGAGGCTCACCAGAGTATAAGCACCCCCCCCCTCTGTGGCACTTATAATTGTTAGTGTTTCTCACTCATCCTCCAGAGGTAATTGGCCCCAGAGAGAGCCTCTGGGAAAGCAAGTGCTGAAACTTTCTCAGTTTATTGGATACTGAATGCAGGGGTATCACAGAAAGTTTGGTTGATTGCTTTTCATTCCTCTCCTGAGACTCACCTGAGTTCAAACAGAGGCTGTTATTTCTTCGCTATCTCATTCTTGTGACCAGCTACCTTGCAGATGCCTAGATGAGGGTCATTCCTAGGTCAGTGGCATGTTGCACAGTTTTCTCAAGTGACACCAACTCACAGGCAAGCTCAGTTTTAGGTCATTTGCATCATGTGAGGACTTGTCAGAGATGCAGATTCTCAGGCCCCATCCCAGACCTACTGATTCAGAAACTCTGGGGGTGGGGCTCAGCCTGCAATTTCATATTGATTGACAAACTTTCCAGGTGGTAGAGACACACGAACGTTTGAGAAATACTGTGCCACACAAAAGCAAGCGAAAGGGTTGTGCGTGTTGGTTTTTCTTAAACAGTAGGCCTTCCCCGCAGACTCTAGACATTCTTTGATGAAGTGAAAAAGCAAAGTGAGCTCTTCTGTGTCTCAGGGGTTTGGAAGAACACAGGACAGCTTATGAAATTATTAATTCAGATTCTTAGATCTATAGGCCTCAGAAGTCTGTTAAACTGTCTGCTTTTCCAAGACAGCATAGTTGAACAAGGCAAGGCATATCCATTAGTGACCAGAGATCATGGAAGAATTACAGCTACCTGATTGGGGTCGCAACCCCTGGCTGCTCTATGACCTTTTTTTGATCTGGCTGCTACGATCAAAGTGGAGTTTTAGAAATAATGTTCTCGGGTGGGCTGTTTTCCAATGCCCTGTGCAGGCTTTGCTCACATGCTATTTTAGTGGGGCACAGGGAGAGCTCTCATATTTATAAAGCTATTGAGTTATGATACTTGGGCTCAGCTTATACTGTCAGGTCCCACAGAGAGGTCAAGGTCAGGATGCATTTGCATTAGGGGTGTGACATCCAAGTTAGGCTGTGAAGTTAGGCCTAGATGTGAACCTCAGCTCTTCCACTGACTAGCTGGTTATATATGATTTCTCTGAGCTTGCCTTTTCTCCCTCGTAAAATGGGACAGTGGTTGTGAAGACCCTAATTTCAATTCAGTACTATAGGTAGAGCTCTCAGTTGGAACCAGTACCAAGCAGGTGGTGCATACATGTGATTGCTTAGTCATCTTTGTTTTAGGTAGACTTTCCTGGTAGATGCTAAGGAGAGTTCTTCACAGAAAAGTTCACCTGTTTATACATACCCTAGTTAATCCTGGAGTGAGGCTCTAGACAACCTATTTCTGGAGCTGATGGTGTCTCCATTTTGCTATTGTAATATTCTTCATATGACTCCTCATTCGCTAAATTATTTATTGAGCAACTACTACCTATGTGTCGGGTACTATTTTAGATACTAGGGAGACAGTGACAAAAAGCAAAGTTTCCTCCCTCATGGTGCATGTATTCCAGTGCAAGAGACAGACAATAATTAAACTAGCCAACTAACTAATTAGAGAGAGCGAGAGAGAGTCTTAGGGTGCTGTTTGAGATTGGTTTTTCAGTGGACAAAACATAAAGTCCTTTTTTGTTTTAAAGAAAAATAAACCGTAAGTTCATACTGATATTTCAAATGTAAGTGTAAGATTACAGGTGTTTTTTCTTATATTATTTTATACTTGTGTCTTTTTAACACTGAAAATCTTGCTTACCAAAGACATTACTACATTACTATTATTTGATTTATCATAAATCTACCTATAATAATTTAAAAAAAACAGTATAAACCTTGCAAATAGCAACACTATTGAAAATAGTTTAAGATTTCTTGGTAGTTCTTTTTGTCTTATCCAGTAAGATTATACAGTTAAAATACTGTCTTTTAGAGGCACTGGAATGAATTACTGCCTTCCTTAGGTCATACCACCAATTTGAGATACAGTTCAGTTCATTTGTTTCAACTTGATTTCATTTCTTAGAAATTATTATTTTGGTGTTTTTTATTAATTTTATAAAACAATAATTGAAACTGTATATTTATTTAGGAGCTCTTTATATTCTCTATTTTTTGTGATATAATTAGCAAATTTTTTCCTCAGTTTGTCCTCTGTCTTGGCTTTGCTCGTGGTGTTTTTTGGTCATGCATACATCATTCATATATATTTTTAATGTAGGTAAACTTATTAATCTTCAGCTTGCTTTTGAAATTTGAGCCATTTTTATGACATTTTTTTATTCCCATATTAAAGAGGTATCCATCCATGTTTAATTCACATATGAGTATTTGTATAGTTTAAATTATTGAATTTATATCTTATATCCTTTGGGAAATTATTATTTCAGAGTGCTTTATTTTTAACCCTACCAGACCTGAGGCCCTGAACCTAACTGTCGCCTATATATACCTGGGCTCCTGAGCATTAAAGAGAAAAAACCAACATGATATAGAAAAATGTTAGCTATGTGCAAACAAGTGGTTAGAATAAGATGGAACTTGGAGTCATTGTTGTCACATACGAGGCAACGTACGGAAAATTAGGTCCAGCGGTCTAGCGGCAGATTCAGAAATGACCGAAAAATCGGTACAGCGGGCTGGGAGGGTTAAATATTAGGCACATTTTTCCAGGTGCTGTTTTAGATACCAGGGATATGTGACAAGATCAATAATATCTAGTTTCTCTCAGAGCTAATGTTCCATCACGGAACACCGAGATGATTTCAGATAATGGTAAACACTGTAAAACAATTTTTAAAAAAAAAAGATGAAATGAGAGCTATGGCTGAAGAGATGCCTCACTGATAAGATGACTTTTGAGCTGATTTCTGAATTACAGGATGAGGCTAGCCACATCCAGGCTTGGGGCAGAACTCTCCAGGCCAACGGAATCCTTAGCACTGAGGCATTGATGAGGAATAGACCTTAACCCTGCTAAATGCTTACTGTGAACCAGGCACGATGCTAAAACATTTGGCCTGCTTCATCCATGTATTTCTTATACAGTCCTTTGAGGTCGGCATCTATTATTAGCCCCACTTCGACTACGAAGACACTGAGTTTGGGAGAGTTTATACCATTGGCCTCTTTGCAGCCTCCAGTTTAGCTTAAGGTCTCACAGGGCACCAGTAACCCTTGGTATTCTCTCTCCAGGTTTTCACGAGAAGGATAAGAAGCCATATTGCAGAAAGGACTTCTTAGCCCTGTTCTCCCCCAAGTGTGGGGGCTGCAACCGCCCTGTGCTGGAAAACTACCTCTCGGCCATGGACACAGTCTGGCACCCGGAGTGCTTTGTTTGTGGGGTGTGTATGCCCACTTCTCTTTTGGATTTAGGGAAAATCAGGGCTTCTTCTGTCTGAGTAGCAGCACTGTTACTGCTAAGAGGGTACACAGCTCAGGATGGGGTGCTGATGTGGGCTTCCTAAAGGAGACATCAAGCACAGCATCCCGGGTGGGCACTTCCTTGTCTGTTGCAGGTGGGCGATAGTCCAGCCTCCACTTGGCAAGGACCTGGGTGACTTCCTGCAACTGGCAGGAATGTCAAGGCCGAAACTTTCACCTTGCTGACGTTTTACGTCTTGACATCTGCGTTCCTTTTCTTTCTCTTCTCTCCGCCCTCCAGGACTGCTTCAGCAGTTTCTCTACCGGCTCCTTCTTTGAACTGGATGGACGTCCATTCTGCGAGCTCCATTACCATCACCGCCGAGGCACCCTCTGCTATGGGTGTGGGCAGCCCATCACCGGTCGCTGCATCAGTGCCATGGGCCACAAGTTCCATCCTGAGCACTTCGTATGTGCTTTCTGCCTGACACAGTTGTCGAAGGGAATCTTCAGGGAACAGAATGACAAGACCTATTGTCAACCTTGCTTCAATAAGCTCTTCCCACTGTAATCTTGGCTGAACCCACAGCTTCTTCAGATCCCTTATCAAATTTAAACCAAGGGAGAAAAGAGTATGTTTGTTGTCACTGACCTTCTGCTCAATAGACTTATAGAGAAAGTAAAGTTGATGAACAAATAAGGGACCTTCTAGACCAAGCTTGCCCAACCCATGACCCGCACGCAGGCTGCATGCCGCCCAGGACGGCTTTGAATGCGGCCCAACCCAAATTTGTAAACTTTCTGAAAACATTAAGAAAATTATGCACAGACCTTGTTTGTTTTTTTTTTTTTTTTCTGTGTGTGTGTGTGTGTGTTTTAGCTCATCAGCTATCATTAGTGTTATTGAATTTTATGGGTGGCCCAAGACAATTCTTCTTCTTCCAATGTGGCCCGGGGAAGCCAAAAGCTTGGATACCCCTGCTCTAGCTGCTGTTGGGTGCCTAGGCTTGTCGTCTTAAGTTTTAGAGTTCTCGCCTTATTTTTATAATGGGTACTTGGATGTAGATCTGGTCCCACTTTCTGGTGCCTCTACAGGTGTCTTTTCCACATGCGCGTGTTCACGTCACAGCTGGTTTTCTCAGATTTCTTCGTTCTCACCCCTGTGGCGGCCCTGCTCACATTGTCTCTCCTTTGTCATCATCACCGGGCCTCTTCAAGCGTCCCATATTTCCCTGTGGCTCACTCTCCCACAGTCACTGGGGGGTACTTTATTCTCGCTGTCAGGAATCATGGTGCCACCCATAAGCTCCTGGCATCTCCTTTAAGTGTATTTTTCTTTTTCAAGAGGAAGTAGATTTTAACTGGACAGATTGAGTACTGACATAAGTGCTAAATAAACTGACTTGTGTTTTAATGGCTTCATGTCATATTAGTTTGGTAGATTAGCTTTCTGCTTCTCATGTTAATATACTAGGCTCTATGTCTCATTAAATTTGGTACCATACCTCTTCTTTACTTCCATTACAATAAAAACTATCTAATCAAAAGAAATTAAAATAGGGATTTCTGTTTACTAAGTTTTCTATTAATTTGGGCCCATAATAGTCATTTTAATATTTTGTTCTGCATTTAGATAAATGAATCATCTTAAAAGATGACACAGCTTCTTAAAATTGTTTTCATCACTTTGTTTACCTGAGAAAAACTAGCTCCACGAGGCACTTGCAAATTCATATTTGCCCATATATGTATATCTCCAAACTCACAAAATTGTACATATTAAATATGTCCCATTTTCTTGTATATCAAGTATATCTCAATAAAGTTGTTTAAAAAAGGAAAACGTGTCCTCCTCAACTTCACAATTCTCTCACGAGCATCTCTGAAAACAAAGGTGTTGTTGTAAGAGATCATTTGACATTTTCTAGTTTGGATTAGGAAACCCAAGCCCCAAATAAAAATACCCAGTTTATTATTTGTTCTTCTACAAAATATTATAAGTAAAGTTGTAGAAAAGCTAATCAGGGTATTAAAGAATCTGACATTCTCACATTCTTCCTCAAGTAAGCTTCAGAAGGAGTCATGCTTCCTCAAAAGAGACAGATAGTAAGATCTGTATGATACTGTTCTTCGCATGGTCTTAAAGATGTTGTGTGTTATTTATTTAAAAAACATTAAATTACTGCAGGTAATTTAATTCACTAAAGGTATTTTTTAAAAAATGGACCTTGAGATTATCATGCTAAGCAAATAAGACAGAAAAAGTCAAGAACCATATGATTTCACACATAGGTTGGATATAAATCTGAAAGCAACAAAGGAACAGTACAAACAGAGAAACAAAAGCTCAGGCACAGACAACAGTTTAGTGGTTAAGAGAGGGTAAGAGAGGAGGGAGGGGGTCAATTATGTGGTGATGGAAGAACTGAGTCTGAGTGGTGAGCACACAATGCAACACATAGATAATGTATTGCAGAATTGTACACTTGAAACCTATATAATTTTACTAGCCAATGTCACCCCAATAAATTTTATAAAAACTTAAAAAAAATTAAACTGAATTTGGTGTCTTTAGATTGGTATGGGCACAGGACTTGGAGAACTGATGGATTAAATAATTCTTGCCAAGCTTATTATATCTATGTCTTCTGTTGGAATGGGTGATGAGGGTTTTTGAGAGTTAAAAAGAAGTGGTAACAGTTAATTCTATGAAATAGGAACTTCAAACACAGCCAAGCTATGTGGGAGGCCACACGGATAGGGAGCCATCTGGCCCCATGTCCTGTCTGGTTGGCCGAGAGTACCAGACTAAGCAAAATTGATGTTTAACTTCTAAACATCCTCTTTCTGCATTTGACTCTGTGATGTCATGTGCAGGTGTTAGTATGCCCGTGCTCCCTGGTGCCTTGGCAATTTGACAAACTATACTTGGGGTTTTAGGCCATGAGAAAGAAATGTCCAGGGGCTGAAACTTTTTTGTTAAGGATGAGCTCCTTTGAGATTTCAGTGGAATCTTAATATTTAAAAATCTCAGAGAATGGCACCATAGAATACATATTTTTCAATAAATATCATGCAACACCACACTTAGAAATGAAAAAAAAAAAAATCTCAGAGAAAGCCGGAATTCTCTAAGGTGCAATTAAGAAGTAGAGACTTCTACTCACAATGAATGTAAGTAGTTTTATTTGTTCAAAAAGAGATGCTGCCTTCAGGACCAGTGTATTAGCCACAAGGAGGCCACTCACAAATAAAAAGTTCTTGAAAAACAACCAACCAGTGGAGATCCAAGATGGCAGAACACTGTGCCTGCTTCGTTCCATGAACACATTAAAATTACAGCTAAATTACTGAACAACCAACATGGAGAACCAGCTGAAGTCTAGCTGAACAGGAGCTTTATAACTAAGGTTACGAAATAGAGGCGGCCACGGCGAGACTGGCAGGAGGGTCACCGACACGAAAGGAACCGAACCTCCGGTGGCGGTAGAGAATCAG